>JAHHUM010000358.1:156506-185741 GCA_036173005.1 Crenichthys baileyi
TAATATATATATAAAATATAATATTTAGATATATAAAGGGTTGGACAATGAAAACTGAAACACCTGTTTTTTTAGTGTGGGATTTTAGGCTAAATTGGACCAGCCTGGTAGCCAGTTTCATTGATTGCACATTGCCCCAGTAAGAGCAGAGTCTAAAGGGTTCAAATTAGCAGGGTAAGACCAGTTTTGCTCAAAATATTGAAAGAAACAAACTTTATGGGTGACATACCAGAGTTAAAAAAGTCAGCATACCCCCAGAAGGACGAAGCACACCCAACAGGATTAACTGTGGATGAAAGAGGAAGCTGTTGAAAGGGGTGTTCGGGTGAAAACCCGGATTGTCCCCAAAAAAAACATAAAACCAGGGCGGCCAAATCACAGCAGAATAAATGTGCACCTCAGCTCCCTGTTTTCCCCCAGAACTGCCCTCGGGAGTCCCAGGCAATATACAGGCGGGCTGCATAGGCCAAAAACCCTTTGGGTCATCATCCCAAGCAAACGGGGGGGGGGGTTTAAGGTGCAAGGAGCGCAAATCTTGGGCTGTGGACAACATGAAACATGATTTTTCTGAGAGTCCACCTTTTACTGTTTTCCCCACACCCGGGGGGTTACGGGTGGAGAAGCCCCAAAGAACGTACCCCAGACGTTGCATGCCAGAGTGAAGATGGGGGGGTCAGTGAGGGTTTGGGCCCCCAATAGGATTCCTTGACCAATACTTGGCTAGATGGGCGCGTACTGCCCAAGCTACCAAAACCATTCTTGAGGACTATGTGCATCCAATGGTTTTTAACATTGTATCCTGAAGCAGTGCCGTGTATCAGGATGACAATGCACTAATACACAAGCAAGACTGGTGAAAGATTGTTCGATGAACATGAAAGTCAAGTTAAATACCTCCCATGGCCTGCACAGTCACCGGATCAAAATTTGTGAGCCACTTTGGGGTGTTTTTGGAGGAGCGAGTCAGGAAACGTTTTCCCCCACCCCGTTTCACGTAGTGACCTGGCCACTATCGCAAGAAGAATGGCTTAAAATCCCTCTGACCACTGTGCAGGACTTGTATATGTCTTCCCCAAAAGAAAAGCGCTGTATTTGGCTGCAAAAGGAGGCCCCACACCTACTAATAAATTTTTTGTGGTTAAAACCAGGGTTTTAGTTTCATTGTCCCCAACGCCTGTATATACATATATATATATAATATATATATATATATATATATACAAGGGGGAGAAAAGAAGAGGGTTCTACGTGCTTTGAGCAGGAGGAGATAGGTGAGGAGAAGCTATTTTTATCTGATTATTCAGGTTTTATGACTCAAGACAGTAGTTTGTTATATAGTAGATATGAGATGGAGACGGAAATTACAAGAGGCACTGAGCTACAGTCAACGCAGTGAGGGAAAAGACAATAGACTGAGAAGAAAACAAAAGGAGGGAAAGACGTAATCACAAAACACAAGCACACACAAATAGAAGAGGTTTAACCTAAAGTTTGGTGGTCAGTTAGCAGTGGCACTAGGCTTTAGGTTTTCCCATGGTGATATCTAACACTAAGGTAATAACTGTCAACCACTCATTTTCGTTTTATTTAAAGTTTGAAGCAAATGTGCTGTTCTAAATGGGCCATCTTCGCTTCGACTGTAAGTGCAGAACATCCATGCTGCTTTATTTATTAAGGCCTTTATTGCAGTGTATTAAAAGGTTGTATTGTGTCGCTCTGTTTATATTTTTAACAGTGTAATCGTGTGAAAACAAAATACGTTCGGTGGTCTGGCTCTCTAATTTACATATTTTGCTCATATGCAGGTTTGAATATGTCAATACTTCCCTGTCATTAAAGCAGTCCTGCAGAGTGAAATTATGATCACAATAGAATATTTAATACACACATGCATGGCGTTGTGTTCAATTTTATAGCTTTCCTTAGATTTGATTCAGTTGTTTATCTCAGTATTTGCTATTTTGTAGTACATCACAGTACCGTGAACTGTAAAAGCTTTCTGAGATTCCAACTAATATTCCGCCCTAGAATCCAGTTATATATGGCTTTTTTTACTTCTAGCACCTGCCACTTTTAGTGTTCTCTGCACAGCCCTGCTGCAGAAGTATGTTTGTATCAGTCTGCAGATTTGCACCTTGCCACAAGGTCTACAAACAACTTGTTTGACTTCATTGCTCGGTTTCTGCTCTGTTATAAACATTTGGGTGTGAGACCTTGTAGACAAATGTGTTCCATTCCAAATCCTGTTAAATCAGCTAAACTTGCAACCACTGGATCCAAATTAAGTTGGAAATAAGATGCATCTAAGCTCAGTTTTCAAGTGACGGTGTTTTGTCATCATGGGCTGTTTTGTGTAAATTATTTTAAAATATCTGTAAGGTAAGAAAATATGGAAACAGGTGTTAATACGTTCTAGCAACGCTGTAGCTTTTTAGTTGATACTAAAAACAAAGGAAACAATGTTAGGTTAATTGGTCACTCTAAATTGCCCTTAGGTGTATGAATGAGTGTGTGCATGGTTGTTTGTGCGTTGCCCTGCGATGGACTGGCGACCTGTCCAGGGTGTACCCCGCCGCTCGCCCATAGACTGCTGGAGATAGGTACCAGCTCCCCCGCGACCCACTATGGAATAAGCGGTAGAAAATGACTGACTGACTGACTGACTGACAATATATGTTTTAAGACAATATTTTAGATTGACCTCATTTTGATATTTTAGCAACTGCGTCCATGTACAAATTATTAAGGTTAATTTCAGTTAAAGGTTTTCTTCCACTCTTTATCACATCTTCCTATTAAATTTTACTTATTTGACCAGTGCTGCCACCTAGCGCCCAAAACTGAAAGTAAAAGAAAAAACCCAAATATTTTAATTTCAGAAACCTTGTTGCTTTATTCCAAGTATTTAACATGCACACAATTCTCTACTTAATATTGAAAATTAAGTAATAGAAATATTTTAAGGCAGTAATATTACACATGTTACTTATTCTGATGTTTGATAAATGTTTCAGCCAACATAAACAATTATTTTCAGTTTGCATCAGTTACTTCTAGATAAATACATCCAAAATGACAGTTCTAGCTTTCACATCAAATGAGTCTGCAGACATATAAATGTGGTTTATGGGGTAGAGGAGGATCTACTAACAAGTAGAAACATGAAGCATTTACATCATAAAAAGTGAGGAAAATATGTCAGCATCAGTCTGGTGTGTCAATGACAGAACTGTGGAGGAGAGGGGAAAAAACAACAAATCAGTAAAACGTGCATTAATAATTCAGAGTACATGTTAAGCTGTGCCTATCTAACTGTATAACAGAATCATTTTCTTAGGACAACCATCGCTGTAATCAGGCTTTCCTCGCACATATTTATTCACAAACTCTGGCCATTACAGCTCTCAGATTGCCTTGTGCAGTACTTCTCCCAGCCAGAAGATGCCATAAACGGCAGGTCAATGGCTGTATATACTTCAGTGGCAATCTGGATGAGTACCAGGGGGACTGTTTCTGTGTATTAGGCCACAGTAATGGTCCATAATGCTCATGATAAGAGAGTGCCTGGGTACCTGTGGGAGCTCAGAGGATGTAGGCGGGCTGCAGGAAATCCTTGGGGACGATACCCATGGTGCCGTTCAGTTCGCCAACCCACCAGCCGTGGATGTTGTACTCCTGGACACAAGAAGTAGCAAATAACAGAATCTCTGAGGGGTTCCAGGAACAATGAAACTAAATCTGGGTGACTTTACATGATTTCACTGTGTCAAAGAAATTAAGATAAAATTGAAAACTGCAAAAACTATAAGGTTAAAATTGTCTTCCTTCTGCATGAAGTCAATTATATGAAGGACATGGAGGAGACTCTACATCCCATCCAACAAACAGCCGTTTAGAATATTCTAATGCACACTGGGGCTCATTAGCCTCGAGGGTTTTCATTAAAATTGGGCAAAACGGTAAACAAGGCAATCAAGACGGCGAGTATCTAAAATAAAACAGTTTTTTTTTTTATCTGCTCAAAAGCCATAAACACAGCTGGCCTCTTTTCACCAGACTAATTAAGCTTAAACGTTTGCCCTGGAAAGACAGAAAAGACATGATGTGACTTTATTAAAATAGCTTATACGTCCAAAACCAGAATCAAGTTGGAACATTTTATCTATAAACAGAATAATCACAGTGGTCTTTTGAAAAATAAATAAATTAATAGCCTAAATCAAATACTTTTAGAGGTGTTTTACAATAGAGAAAAATAAAATGTGATATATTAGAAAATATTTTTATTCTTATTCAGAAAGCATTGTTTCCAAATTGATAGCAGAAAAAAAAAACACAAAAAAACAAAAGATTTGATTCAATTGTTTAAAAAATAGATGTACATGAATTTGTGAAATTTAATATTTGAACAATAATCATAAAAGTAAAAAAAGATTGGTTAGAATTGCTAAACTTAAAATATAAACACCCAATTAAACCTATTAAAGCTATTATCTGACACACATGTAAATATTTACGGTTTTTTGTTGTTGTTTTTTTTTGCATTTAATAGATGCAGCAAATAAAACTAATGAAACTAATATAAAATATTAAAATAAAAACATAAAATAAATCAGATAATATAAGAATCCATGAGCAACCAGTGTGGGTAAAAAAAATCAATGGAGTCTTATTGATCACATTTGATAATCTGATCAAAGCAGTGGGAGCTGAACTCCCAGCAGAGGACGGGACCCGCCGGCCCATCATCTCTCTGTTCCCCAGCATGTAGAAACAGACTGCAGCAAAGATGCAGGAGATGAAACACGAACGGGAGAACGTATGGTGTGCAAGTTTGAGTAGGTGAACATGAGAAGGTTCTGCTTCTTGTTGCAGAAGCACAAACAGACTGACATGATGAAGCGCTCCATGTTTAAGGTTTAGGCGATCTGCGGGACTTGACACCTCTCTGCAGCCAGAGGAATGAGGCCTGCAGCTAATGAGCGCCTCCTGGACAGCAAGGATGGATGAGTCGCTTAGACGGTGATAAACCACAAGACTCAAGAGTCTTTGAGGCACAAACAGACATAAGCTGATTGTCCACCCAGGCCTCATCGTTTTCAGCTCTTACTGTGATGTTGGGGTACGTTGGAATGTCCTCAGTGTGTCTCTGTTCCTAACGAAGGGGAAAAGTTTGGCTGAAATTGTGTTTTTATGCTTCCCACAAGACCAGAGAGGGAATATCCGGAAAGCTGGCCTTGGTTCCTGTTGGAAAGGAGCGGGAGAGAGGGGAAACAGACGGACGGGGGGAGGAAAGGCACATCGTAGTGAGGGGAGCAAAACAGTTCTGCTCTCCCTTGGGGGCGTAGCAGCACTATTCCACCAACCATAGTGACAGAGCGTTTTATTTATCTCCGCCGCCCATCTGTGCAGCCGGTCTCAAATTCTCCCTGAGAAAGGTCTTTTGGATTATCAGCGCCGCCATTTTAATACAACTGCTGCATCGTAGAGTGGGCGCCGAGGGCGGCGGGAGTCTGTCAGGCGTGAAGAGTCCATCTTCCCCGTACTTGAAATGGGTTCATCCAGAGTACACCTGCTGTAATAGGGACATTCCAAAAGCTGTGGAGAGTGAATTACCCGAATGACAAAAACATTCTCCCTTTTCTCAACGTCCTTCTGCTGCTGCCCGCGTTTGGGGTTATTTTGGATCTCCAATTCAGAAATGATTGAGCTGAAGAAGTTAGAAGTGTTACGCATAAATAGATTGGGGTATTTGTGTTTAGGGGAATATTTTGGGTTAGAGGGATGAACCAGGATGTGACACCCGCTCTGTTTGGGAGCAGCGAGAGGCAGGGGTCGAACAGCGCCGTGTCGTGGCGGCTGCCGCGCGTCGACACGCTGACCTCCCGGTGACTCCTCCGTTGAGAGAGCCCAAAGTGAGCACGGGCGGGGCTGGCATGGAGAGTGGGTTGCCATGACAACACCTGCAGTGTACCCGCGCGGTCGTTTATTTACCACTCAGGGGGCTGGCTAATGGCGGCATTCCTGATAGGCCCATCGCTCACGGTGCCCGAGCGGAGGACAGACTGACAGCTCCCCGAGCCGAGAACGAGGGGAAGGTGAATCGAGGTTGGTCAGGTGAGGTGAAGTAGGACATGCGAGGCAGGTGTCGTGCTGCCATTATGCAGCAAAACAAAACGCTTCTTTAAAGCCTGCTGCTCCTTCTGATAATCCACCTTTTTCTTTAAAATCCTAAACATCACTCCTCCTTTTCCCGTTTTTTCCTTTTACACACACACGCACACCTTCTCCTGGTAAAAACATAGCCACTCGCATGTATACCCAAATGCATACAAACTAGGGGGAGTGCTAATAAGACTGACACATGAGGCATCTCTGCACGGCCACCAGCTGACTGAGGCAGGCCTTGGGCGTGATGGAGCGCAGGAAGTCTCTCATTGCCCTGCCGCTGAACCCGCCGCCTGCTTGTTACAATCTCTCCCTCCTTCCACATTTCCAGCCCCCTCCATCTTTTCCTCCCGTTCTCTCTCACTCTGTCTCTCTCTCTTTTCCCATCTCTGCTGCAGCAGCCTTTCTGCCTGCATCTTCTCCTGTTTGTTTTTAGTCATTTCTCTTCCATCCTCTCTGCACAGACTCACCAGATGCTCTGCAAGTTTCTACAGCAAGCCCATGATGTATAATCTACCTCCCTTCTTGCACAGGTACACTTCATAGCAACACAACCTGGGAACAGACTGAATCATTTTTAGGGGGGGATTTTGAGCCACAAACCCCCCAAAATTTTTATTCCTCTTGAACTTTTTCACATTTTGTGAAGTTACCATCACAAATATCTAAATGTAAAATTTGTGACATAAATTTGTATTTTTCCCCCTTGACTCTAATACCCTGGAATAAAATCCAGTGCAATTAATAAAAAAGAGTCCACATATATATAATTTAATATTCTCCTGTGAAGGCCTCAGAGGTTTGTTAGAGAACATCCATGAATAAAAAGCACCATGAGGACCAAGAAACACAGCAGATGGGTCAGGGAAAACGTTGTGGAGAAGTTTAAGGCGGGATTAAGTTATAAAACAATAGCCCATACTTTGAACATCTCATATAGCTCTGTTTAAACCTTCATCTGAAAATAGAGAAGGATGACACAGCTGCGAAACTAACAAGACTATGAGTTTGAATAATGTATTAGGCCAGGAGAGCATTTAACAGAGAAGCAGCCAAGAGGCCCATGGCAAATCTGGATGAGCTGCAGAGATTCAAAGCTCAGGTGGGATAATCTGTTGACGGGGCAACCATTAGTCATGCACTCCATAAATCTTGTTTTTCAGAATGAGTAGCAGTATTGTTGAATTGTTAAACAAAAGCCAAAAGACTAAAACTGCAGTTTTTGGCAAACATGTAAAACACTATATGTGGTCTATAACCGACACCCTGAACAAACCATCCCTGCCATGAAACATAGTGGTGGCAGCATCATACTGTGGGATTCTTTTCTTCAACAGGTACAGAGAAACTGGTCAGAGTAGATGGGATGATGGATAGAGCTAAACAGGCCAGTCCAAGAAGAACACCTGTTAGTGGCTGCAAAACCTTTGAGACTGGAGTGAAGATTCATCTTCCAACATAGCAGGAACACTAAACATCCAAGAATAGTGTAGATCAAAGCATATTCATGGCTCAGTTATAGTCCTGATCTAAATCCAATTGAGAATCTGTGACAAGACTGGAAATTTGTTGTTCACATATGCTCTCCATTCAATCTGACTGGGCTGGGCTGGGCAACACAATTCGTGAATAACATTTGTGGTAACCTTTTTGAAAGCCACACTTTTCTTGCACACTTTGTGTTGGTCTATCACATAAAATTCCCCAAATAAATTAAAGCCTGTGGTTGCAAAAAGCTAAAGGAGTGAAAATATTTTTGCAAAGCACTATGAAAAGATAATCGTTGTACTTCAGCCATTGCAAGGAGCTGATAACCAAGTACAGGACTGGAAGGTTATAGTAAAGAAACTAGTCAAAGGGAAAAAATTAGTTTTTCTGTAAAGCACAATTCAGAGACCTAAACAGAGCTATGGAAAAATGGACAATGCACAAAGTGGGTCTAACACAATCTAAAAGAAGTAGGAAAAGTTTAAAATTACCCCTGTTAAGCCTTTCCTAAAACTATGTAAATAAAGAGTTAACAAAAACAAAACAAAGATGATAACCATGCATAAGCAGAGATGGAAATGGCTACTTAGTGTCCGTTTTTCCAATTGGGCTTTTAATTAAATCAGCGAATTGGCTCCAAATTGGAAACATGACAGAGCAGGAGAACGTTTGAAAATATCTCAGGGACGATGAGATTTAATAACAAGAAAGTCTACTTGCTCCGTAACGCACGCCTGGGATTACAGATCGCTTCCTAACTTAATAGCAATTTAAAGTGGATTTGTGTATGCCACTGAGTGTCTGTAATGATGGCTGTTTATGCCGCCCCTCATTTATAATAATTAAGCGGAATGGATTGGGGAGTGGGCTGCTCGGACGTGGTTCTGGGCTATTGGTTTGGGCTGAATAATGACCTACTGTAGTTGACCGGGGGTTGACCGTTGCCTTCTGCATGACCCCGGACCCCAGACTCGCCCCCTGCTACTTTGGGTGGTAAATAGGATGTCTCTCCTGTCTATAGTGACTCGATGTCTATGGCCACAAAAGCAGCTTGGGGTCTTTAAATTGGTGTGTGACAGAGTTCACACTAAAGAAAAGAGGAACCCCCCTCCTTCCATACTCTTTGTCTCTGTTGCTTGACTTTTCCATCTGATTGTATGCCCATGTTTCCTCCTATTTTTGCAGATGCCTGTTGTGGACAGGAGAATGAGTTGCTTATAAGATATAAAAGAAGCCCTCAAAAGAGGCAGTTTTGGGCAACACAAGCAGAAACAGTATTTGTATAAAGTATTGCTTATCAGAACTTAAATCTTCTGAGGACTTTAAATCATTATAGGTCTGCTTGAATTCACCACAAGGTGTCAGTGGTATCCACGTTCTTTTAGTTTCCATCCAGCAGCAACTTTGTGCCAAATGAGAGGTGAGGTGACGCTCTGCTTTGGGAGCTCTCATCGGATTGGTTGATCCCAATGCCTTGCTCTCTCTCTCCTGATTCTGGTTGGGAGGAGGAAAAGGAGCGAGGGAAGCGAGAAGGGAGGACAAGGGGAGAGGTGGCAGCAACGCCTGCCAGAGTTTAAGGGACCTTGGACTGGTTTGTGTCATAAATCTCTTCCCACTCCATCCTGCCGTTCCCCATGAGTGCCTGTGGGAATACAGGAATGTGACAGCTGACCTGTAGAGCCCTAGTCTTTTGATTAGGGATACATAAATTAGAGGGCAAGAATGCAGGACATACCTCTTGGTTCAGTGCAGGACAGGTCTGACACATATGAGGTGGAACAAAATTAGAGCGAAAAAGTGAACTGCAAGCAAATCCAGTTACAAACGAATACAGGCCAGGATGGAGGGAGGGGTAGGCAATATGGCATATCTTCTCTTTTTTTACAGCAAAAATCATAGTCATGATTTTATCACTTCCCTCTGTATAAACCCAGCTCTGGAAGAAAAAATATATAAAATATATAAAAGATTTCTATAAATTTTCCAACTCAAAATTGCCTACTTTTCTACACTCAAATGCCTTTCCTTTCAACAGCTTTATGACATTTGGACATTTAATTACAAAACATTTACCTCTTAAGGTTTTATTTTTATATTTCACAAATATTGAAATAACACAAAGCTTTTACGCTTCACAGTGCAATAAAGAGCTGTTTTATAACTTTTTTTGGCATCAAAACCTTGTAATCGATTTTCCTACAATCCGAACAAATTCTTTCTAACACAGTTTTTGATCTCTGATCTTTTTATTTTATCTGCAACCCTGTTTCTACAGCTGACGTTAGGAACCTGAGCAGACAGCTCAACTATAAAACAGATAATATTATTTGCAATTAAATATTTTCTAAACTAATGCTAAACTTAACAGGTGTTTAGTCTACATTTTTCTTTAATCCAATAAATGTCAAAATCCAAATAATAATAAATGATACCATTATTAGAACCATGATAATACGATTATTTTTGCTGAATTCGAAATAATTGTTTTCTTTTTTAAATAATTGCATCTAGATCATGTTACACGTTTGTGTTTTAAATGTTTTTGTTAATACCAGGAGAGCAGGGGACCATGGTATATGTACACTGTTAGGCTGTTATGTTGTAAATATCTCTTGCCGGCCTAAAGCTTAACATGACAGAGTTTAAGAACAGGAGGCGCAGTTTAAAACACAGATCAACTCAGGTGGTAAAATTACGCTTTTTGGTTTTTCTAAGTGTTTCATTTGTTTGTGAGTTTCCTTTGATAACTTAACAACCAATAAATTATTGAGTAGGACAACAGCTTAAGTTGCCATGTGACAAATCAAAGAATAAGGATGCTCTCTACATATGAATTAATGCAAAAATATAAATTAAGATTAACATGCATCTTTTGCCCCATTTATAGAAATGAATTTTAATTTCCGCAGCTTTTCAAAAGCGTACTCACGGTGAAACAGCAGCGGCTGTGCCTTACTGTTTCTGTAGAAATTAATCTTGTAGAGTAAAGTGAGCCAGACAAAACTACTGTAGGTTAAAGAATGATCTCATGGCTGTCTCTAAAAGGAAAAGAATCGAGACTGGAGACGCTGGATAGACTCCTACATGTTCTTTCTTTGTAGGAGTGGTTTAAAACCATTGCGTGTCATTTGCTCAGAGACTTAAACTTTACAATTTTAAAAGTTGCTGCTAAATTTAGATCAATCTAAATTGACCAGTTTTATGGAGCTATTAGGATACTGACAGAACCACTGATCCCCCATCAGTGTGCTGGATTTTGTTTCAAGATAAAATTAACCCTTTAGGTATTTAAGAATGAATCCATGCAGTATCTTTGTATTTGCTGAGATTGCTTCCTGTAAAAAAGAAGCACAGTGGGAAACTTGCATACATATCATTTAATATAATATTATTATAACAAATTATTTATACAGTTCAATATAAATAATAGAATAATAAAATACATTTTCCGTTGAAACCAGATATTTATATACATAGTATGAAAGGACACAACGTTTTTTCTTACTGTCTGACATTAAATCAGACTCTTACTTTTCCTGTTTTATGTCATTACGGATTACCAGTTTTTTCTATTTTCCAAATATATAAATAATGAGAGAGAATCTTTTAGAGAATTTTTCATTGCTTTCATTAAATTCAAAAGTTTACATACATTGACATTACAATGCCTTTAAACAATTTAAGAAGGCACAGATGATAAAGCTTTGGTTTTGTAAACCATTTATAGATTAATACATGACATCTGAGATAAAATGGAAGCACACCTGTGAATGTATTTTAAGGCAACACCTCAAAACCACAGCTTCCTTGTCTGACGTTGTGGCAAAACCAATAGAAGAAGTCAGGCAATATATCAAGAAGTTACAAGACACAAGTCGAAAACTCCCTTGGGTTCAATTTTCAGATGCTGGAAGGTGCCAACTGTTTAAATAATTATAATTAAAGTATAAATAGCAAGGGAAATTTCACCTCACCCATAATACTGTTTAGAAAGGAGACAGGTTCTGTGTCCAAGAGATTAATGTGTTTTGGTATAAAATAAGCTCATCAACTGCAGAATAGCAGATCAACCTTGTGAGGATGATGACTCTCCACACTGAAACAAGTCCTGCACCGACTGAAAGACCACTCAGAGAGAAAGACGCCATTAAACAGATTGCAGTTTGGAAAATGTGTTCCCCGGGACAAAGATCTTGATTTATGGAACACACCCTGTACTCTGATAAACTAAAATGAAGTTTGGCCATATTGACCATTGTTACATTTGGCGACAAACGGGGGAGCTTGTAATCCTGAGAACACGGTTCCAGCTATTAAGTATAGGGTTGGCAGCATTATGTCGTAGGAGTGTTTTTGCTGTAGGAAGGACTGGTGAACTGCTCAAAATAGGTGGTGTCACAGGGAACATTATATGATAATACTAAACCAACATCTCAAGACACCAGTCACAAATTTAAAGTTTGGATACGATTTGGTCTTCCAAATGTGACCTTAATCATATTGTTAAATTACAAAGCGGCTTTAGGAAAACAAAGTCAGTGTTTTGGAGTGGACGTCACAAACCCTGATCCACCATCAAGTAAGATATCTGTGGAAGGAGATCCATAACACTTGACCTGAGTAATACAGTTTAAAAAGTAACTGTACCAAATACTAGGAAGGTATATGTAAACTGACTTTGAAGAAAGCAAAAAAAAATATCTTTGTATTATAATGGCTTTATGTATAATTTTGGTAATCCTAACAGACAGGAAATATTTTATCTGATTTGTCAGAGAGTAAGGAAAGACATCTTATGTGTCTTTTTATGCTGTACAGTGCGTGTAAATGTTTGGTTTTAATTGTGTACTCTGTTTCTTTGATCAATACCAATCAATTTAATTAAATTAAACCCTCTTTTAGTGGAAACTGCTGAAATTTAATTCAAGACACCTCTCGTATTTTCTTTTTTTCCCTCCCTATCCAGAATTTGAAAGGGATAAAATCATACTACGTGTTTTTCGACACATCATAGCAGCTCTATATCACAGAGCATTTAGTGTCCAAATTGCAGTCCAGGGGCCCCTAAAGTAAGAATAATACACATTTGGCCCGCCAGCACAAGTAGCTGATGGAGATAGAGAACTTTTTCAATCAGGGCAAAATTATTTCTGACAAATTAAAATCTTCTTATAATGAAAAATGTTAGGTGCAACAAAAGTATTTGTCTTTAAAAAAATTAATTTCATAGTGAATAGAACCACGCAAAATGTTTGGACACTACTGATTTAGGCCAAAAAACATTTCTGAACACATTTTCATCTGTCTGGAACTTTGCCAACTTGTCCATACTTAAGGCTTTAAGTATACCAAGTCTGAGACTGAACTCAGAAAATGCATTTTAACCTAAATTAAAAACACTCCAGAAGAGTCTACTATTGTTCCATAAAACTTAGCTCATGAATCTTAAGGAAAAGAATAACATCAAGTTGATGATGTGGAAATGCATTATAAAAATGCAAGTTTGAAGAAAGTGAAATGCTTTAGAAAATAAAAAGATAGATTTACGGTGTGTTGCTACCTCATGTATCAGCAGACTCAATATCCCCTTTAAGCTCTGCACGTTAGACATCACTGAAAGATTCACGCTACAAGATTAATTCTTACGAACTAATGGGATTCATATGAATTGTGAGGTTCCTATTTTATTTACTTTGTCAGCAATGCACAAATTTGTGTGCGTATGCAGCAACACACAAGGGAGAAAAAACACAAATACAGTAAAAATGCCCCCACTTTACAGTAAGCGAGGGATCAATAATGATGGATGAGGGCCTTTTATACAATCGGCATGTCCTCCTCAGTTCACAGCCATATGACACCGTGCCCGTGTCTATCCCATTCTGCACTTCAGCAGTCAATCACATGCTAGCTTTAAAAATAACAGTTTGTTCACACCATTGATTTAGCACTTAGAGCGTATCCTTATTACCCTGTAATTATGGTCAGTGTTGACATAACAGCAGAGACAAGCAAGCTTCCCACCCTCCAATAGAATTTATGGGCCCTGGTTTTATTACGACCATTTCAGCTGTCTGGGTCCCCTGGTTAAGCGACAGGCTTGAGTTCTAGCCAAGGGCCCGTATTTCAAACATCGAGGTCAGGGATCCCAGGAATCCCTCCCCTGTAAAACGGAACAGCTAGGGTCTGTGTGTAGATGCAGGGAAGCCCTCTCTAAGGCCTCATTAAAATAAACAGCCGATTACAGGCAGTAATCCAAATAACACAATTCATGAGGGCAATGTGACGCTATTAGGACGCAAAACGGGACACGGGCTGTGTCGTGTTGTCTAGTAAAGCAAAGCATTCGAAGATCTCATCTAAATAATTTACAACCGCACTTTAAATCTATTAGAAGACAGTCAGAGTGCTGCATCTTGTAACCATGTTATGACTTTATCTTCCAGTTTGACAAAACAAGAGGAATCTGTGTCATTAAGATTAGGAGATAAAACAAGCAGATCTTCCTTCCAACTTGGATGTTATGGCTTTCTTTTAAGCTCTTCAGTGAAACAGTAATGAGATCTATACGGTGAAATATAATCCAGGGAACAGAGCTCCGCCTGTGCAGGGTGACTGTACCGGAAAGCAAGCTCCCCTTTGTTACCTTTTAAGTATTCCTGCTTTTGCCATTATTATGTGAAAAATAAAGGTGGCTGCTTTGACATTTTCACCCCTTTTCAAACAGATGGAGAAGGCTGGCCTCTCATCATTCTGAGCACTGCCAAGAGAAATGTTTTGCAAAAGTATTCACCCCCTTTGAACCTTTCTGCATTTTCTCATGTTACAACCATGAACTTTAATGTTTTCCACTGGGAATTTATGGGATAGATCAACACAATGTAGTGCATAATTGTTAACTGAAAGACAAAGGGTAAAAGATAAAAATGTGTTTACAAATAAAAGTCTGAAAAGGGTGATGTGCATTTGTATTCTGTTCCATTTTCATTGGCAGCCATAGGGAAGTAACGTTTGCAGTTTGCCGCATGCCTTGTAGGGGACTCAACAAACGTGGAAGAAGGTGCTGTGGTTAGAAGAGACCACATGCAAAACACTACGTGTGGAGGAACACTAACATCCTGAACACGCCATCTGCATGACTTTGATGGCAGAAGCATGCTATAGGGATATGCTTCTTCAGCAGGACAGGGATAATGGGAAGATGGATAGAGGTAGAGATAAAAACCTGGTAAAGGCTGCAAAAGACTTGAGGCTGAGGCAGAGGTTCACGTTCCAGCAGGATAACGACTCTAAACATAAAGCCAGAGCTACAATGGAATGGTTTAGATCAAAGCAGATCCGTGTGTTAGAATGGCCTAGTAAAACCATAAAACCTAAATACAAAGGAACATCGCTGGCAAGACTTAAATATTGCTGGTCACAGATGCCCTCCATCCAGCCTGACTGAGATTGCTCTGGTTCTCATCCTGTAGATGTGCAAAGCTGGTAGAGCTATACCCAAAAGACCAGCTGCTGTAACTGCAGTGACATGATGTTCTACAAAGTGATGGCTCAGAGGGGCTGAATGTAAATGCAAACCAACCTTAAAAGATTTTGAGGCTGCTGGAGGACATAATGACCACTTTCACCCTCTTCGCTACATTCTCACACTACTCTCCAATTTTGCATTATTTGCTGTTATTTCAGCTTTTAACTTTATGTTCTCTCTCTTTTCTCTTCTTAGAAGCTACACCTGACCTGACTCTGTATCTACCTGTAACACCTTTCTGGAGAGGGGAATCCTCCAAGCTTCTGCTGCCAACAACTTAATGCTCACCTTCTACCGATGATCCACATGGCCCTGTCTTTCAGTGTTTAACCCTTTCTCTCTCCTAGACATGGCTACTGACTGAGCTTTTACTGTGTCTAACTGTATGTGCTCTCTCTCATACTCTAAACTTTAAAACTGGCTCAGAGTTTATCTGTTTTTTCTTCCTAGATGAAACCACTAAATGAGCTACATCCATTAACATTTACTTTTCCTTCCCATAGAAAGTACTCCTGGATCAGTGCTTCTGTGTTCTCTTTGTGTCTCTGCTCTGTTCTTTTAAACCCCCAGTCGGTCGTGGCAGATGGCCGCTCACACTGAGCCTGGTTCTGCTGGAGGTTTCTTCCTGTTAAAAGGGAGTTTTTCCTCTCCACTGTCGCTACATGCATGCTCAGTATGAGGGATTGCTGCAAAGTCAATGCAAGCAACTGTCCACTGTCGCTACATGCTCATCCAGGAGGAGTAAATGCTGCAAGTCACTGACTTGATGCAATCTGCTGGGTTTCTCTAGATAGAAAAACTTTTTAACCAATTTGAATAAATAACTGTATCTGACTGCACTGTTCGATAGTTAGGATTAATTGGAATGTATGTACCTGACTTCAAATCTGTATGATTCGATTGAATTGACTTTGTAAAGTGCTTTGAGACGACGTGTTGTAAATTGGTGCTATATAAACTAAACAGAATTGAACTGAATTGAATTGAATTGATATGCAGGTTGACTCTATTAACTAATTTAGTGACTTCTGAAGGCAATATGATGGATAGGATTTTAATTAGATGTATTGAAGTTTAGAGGGTTGAATACAAAAGCACACCACACTCCAAAATTTTGTAAAAAATATATCATTTTCTCTTTTTACTCCACAATTCCGATTATTTTGTGTTGGTTTATCACATAAAATCCCAAAAGAAAGGCCATAACATGACAAAATGTGAAAAGTTTGAGTGGTATGAAAACTTTTGCAAGGCAACATTGAAGTCCATCTTCTGTAAAGAGAGCTTTGCTTTATCCATCTTTATAAACCACAAATGTAAAACATTTTCCTCTTTTATTTTACTATAAATAATTTAAAATACAGTGAAATAATAATTACATAATTTTGAACAAATAAGCTTTTCCTTCATTTTGCCTCACCTCTTGATATAATTTGGCCTAAACACAGAGCTTGATGATTCAATCTGAAATCGACCAATCGCAACAGTCCGGGAACTAGTCCTACTCCGCAGTGGAGGAGAAGTGCCCAAATAACAAGCCATTAATTTCCTGTAGGATTTCTTTTCACTGGTACAGTAGATACTCTGCATGTAGCTGTGAGATGGCCATTAAACATGAGGAAACAGATTGGGAGAAAAGAGCTGAGATGCAGGATGGCTTTCACCTGCAGTTTACGTCAAACAGAAAGGAAGAGCCTCACATGGCTGCCTGCTCAATTAACCCCTGCGATAAAGGCTCCGTAATGAACAACAGCACCATTACGCAGCACCCGAATGGCACTTCACCCCCGGCAGCCTGGGAATAGACACTGCAGCTGCCGGCACTTCTGTGGTGTGGCGAGATGCAAGCTCTCGCTAACGAAGGAAATTTAGATGTTGAGGATATCAGCATGTTCACGAGGCGATCACCAGAGCTGATGTTACTTGGAGCAGAAAGCCCAGAAATCAGAGGGAAGTTCAAATAACCTCTTGACCTGTTTTTAACCAACCTTGCTAATGATGTAGATGAGATCTCCTCTCTTGAAGTCCAGCTCATCCACCTCATCGCCCTGGCAGTCCCACAAACCCTGGTAGTAGTTAGCAAATTCTGATGAACAGGCTGAAAGGAAATACAGTGCACAAATTCATTCAAATGAGAGACAAAGGGCTCTACCCATTAGACAATGGCTGCCTTCTGTGATTCATTTGGAAACCCTAAAGGATTTGTCAAAGAGGTTCTGACCTGGTTGATTGTTCTTCTCAGCATTCTCATCCACTTGTTCTTGAAAATCTTCATCTAAATATATAAAATAATGTGATTACTGTGTGACATTTATAAATAGTAAATATTTCACAGAAATAAAAAATAAACCAATTTCCTTTTGGGGTGAAAAAAACATGTTCACCCTCCTTCAAATTTAGATACAAAATAATGGCCTTGCACAGGTTGTTATAAATCAGAATGCAACATCTATGTAGAAAATAAATGACAATATTAAGGAATTTGAATCTGACAATTTTCCCCTGATCAGTGATTGATTATCAGCAGGTCTAAAGATTAAACATCAGAATTTAACATCCCCATTCAATGCATTCATCAAAACAAAAAGCTTCCACAATTTTCGGCCTAAAAACTAGGATCAACAGCAGGTGCTTTGATGCACATTAGAGTTCAGAGAGAACCTGCTGCACATTCATTTCTCTTTTATGTGTAACAGTCCTTGAGGGCAGGTGGGGATATTCAATAAGGTGGTCAGAACCAGTCATTTAGACCTCAAAGTAAAAAATCTTTGTCAGGAAAGGTCTGATCGGTGCATCCGTCTTTATTCGGTTTATTTCATTTATTGATTTGATGTCATTCATTTTTATGCCAGTAAATTGAGTATTAGACTCTAATAGTTTCATAATATTTTTATAAAAAAAGTCCTATTTATTGCAACACATATTTATGGGAAATTATTAGTAGAGCTAAAATAAGAAAATATTAGTTTCATTCGTCTTCTGGATACGATCACGACACGAGTGAGGAATGGAAAACTCTAAAATGTTGGAAAATCAAAGCTAAAATATAAACAAGGATAATTAGGTATATTATACTGCTATGACTATGATGATTATACATCTAACTGATCATTCTGACGAGGATAATTACAAAACACACAACAAAAAATGAAGTTTGTAGCACATCTATGATGGATCTTCTCATGAGAAGATCCATCATAGATGGAACCGCACAGAAAAGTAAAAGAAGCAGAGGCTGTCTTTAAATCACACAGAGGTGGATGTTTCTTTGACTGTGGGGCGTGGCACCCGGTGGTCTGCTCTGAGACACAGTGATACGCCTGCCCTCGTCTCCCACATCCATCGTGCACAGAAGAGGGCTGACAGCGAGGCCACAACGCAGCAACACTATCCACCTTCCAGCACGATCTGCGCCTCTCCGTTCCAGGAAGAGAACCAGAGATCAAACACACACACACAAGCACACACCCAAACAAAAACTTCTGGCTGTGAGTTCAGTTTGAGTCTTTGAATGCAGAAAGTCACAATATTCTCTTTTTCTACTACGAAGAGTCATTTTAATTTGATTTGCTTTCTTTCTAAACATTTGTTCAGAAGTCCTGAAGCGGGACAAAGAGGAGCATCATACCAACGAGCAGCCGCTGCTACGGCCTGATGGTTTCTACATTAAAGTGATTTAATTTTCCAGTCAATAAAATTAGTCATCAGCTCTAGAGGCCAATGCCACCATGGACCTGCAGTCTGCCTGAAAGATACAATTCTGCAGAATCTTTCTTTTTTTATCTTTGATTTTAACAGCTTCAAAGAAAGAATGTGAAAGCCCTTGCTTTGTAGATTTATAAATTGGTGCTGTTGTCTTTTGATTTAGCAAAGGAATATTCCTATTCCCATTGGCTCTTCTCCTCTGCAGTCCTGATTAGTGGAGATTTTAATAATTTACCGGTCTATAATCACTGTGTAAAAGCTGTTGGTGAGCACAGAGTGGAGAAGAGTGATTGATAAGCTTTGGGGGTGAGAAAGTGAACGAAAGAGCTTGTCATTCGATATGCCATCTGTGGTCAGGGTCTCTACCTCTTCCCAGATGGCTTTGAACGGCGGCGTGACAGTCTGAAGACTGATTTCCCTTTCACCAGCGATTTTGGCAAAGGTAATGTACTCACTGAGTGAAACAGAATCTTGATGTATCTTATTTAATAGGAACAGTGATGGACGACGGCACTGGGTAGACCAGATCGCCTCTTTTGTCCTTCTTGGGATCTTGTAGCAGGCCACCCCCCCCCACCCCAAAGCCACACACACTTTTCCTAGGGACTCGTCACTCAAAATTTCTATTAAGCATGAGGTATTAAGAACTATTTCAAGGCCTTGGGGATGCAGTTTTTACTTCCTTTCTGCTAAACTGCTGTTGCTAGGCAATTTTAGCCCAAAACTATGCTTAGTGGATTGAACTGGAGGCTATTTGTTGCCAGGCAACATTAGCTAATTGGACATTGTATGACAGAGCATTTCCAAACTGCTACGAGATAAAGAGGAAGAGCATTTCACATGTTCTCCTGTCCTCTGCAGCCCTGCAGCAACCACACTAGCATAGACAAGCTTATTTGTGTTGATTTTAAATGAGAGATCAGTTTGGGTGGTAATAAGAAGGCACCTGAGGTGCCTCACTTACCCACTGATTTCTGCTCTTTTTAAATGGATTTTAGTCAGGTTCATATTATATGGCATATTAATAAAGAGCAGCAGGATGAACTATGACATATGCCTAAATCTGATCTAATGGACAGAATGATTTGTTTTTGGCTATCAATTTGTTTTAACGCATGCTGTTCTCATATAACTGGCGTCTGTTTTAACTATAAGGCAATCTTAAAATGTATACTAAAAAACAAGCCATAAGAAATCTCATACTGATCAATAGATTTACTGAATTTATGTTGGAATGTGAAGTCTATTTGAGAGATATTTTGCTACAGTTCAACTTGACAAAACTGAAGTTAATTCAGATACCCAGATGTGCATTTCCTTTTCAGCAACTGAGCAATTATAATAAAAAATAGAACGAAAAAATTATATTTCCAATGCAGGATTTCACAGAAATGCAAATATTTAAAAAATGCACTATAAAAACAATTCTTTGTGCATAGTAAACATCCAGGCCTTTAATGTCAGAGAAGGATGTAAGGACTGACATTATCAGTTAATGATAGCAAACACACGCAAGCCGTCAGTTTCACTATCAGCTTCACTGGTATCCTGTGTGCAGCTGCACACAGGATACCAGTGAACCTGACAGTGCTACACACTATAATCATCCTCCCATTCATCCACACATTCAGACACTGACAATGGTAAGCTACAGCTGACCTGGGGCAGACTGACAGAAGTACGGCTGCCACTGGGCCCTCTGACCACCATTAGCAGGCAAGGCAGATGAAGTGTCTTGGCCAAGGACACAACGACTTAAACGGACAGAGCAGGGGTTAGAACCAACAACCCACCGGTTACCCTACCATCTGAACTTCTGTGTTTTCCAGAAATGATGTCACACCCATCCTGAATATGCTCCAGTTTATGTCAAAACACCAGTGTAAATTGTCAAGGTGTCTTCCATTTATACTTCGAAGTGGACGTTTACCAGTTAATCTGAAACTTCCTCTAAAGTAAGGATTCTGAACTGGAAGCTCAAAGCTCTTTTGTCATAAAGTGGGTTTTTGATGGACTAAAATGCAGGGAAGAAATCCTGAAGCTCGAGGTTTTCAGGTAAGATGAGTCTTTATTATCCATGGCAGGACACAGACAGTGTAGCCAACCCACGAGATTGCACACACACATAAGGAACCAGCAGGGAACAAAGGAAACAAAAGTGCTTAAATACAAAAACTGCACAGCAGGGGGAACCAATGACAAACGTGACAAGACTATCAGGGGATAACACAGAACAGGTGTTGGGTTGGGGTGCAGGGAGACAGAAAACACAGGACTAGACCAGGTAATATAACCAAAACACAAGCTGGTATGACATAGCCCCTCCCTTTAAGGGTGGATCCCAGATGCCCACAAAACAAAAACAAAACAAACATCCAACCAGGGTGGGCAGAGGGGGCCTCGGAAGGAGGCCGTCCCTGGCAGACCCAGAGTTCAGGCGGCCGGCTCGGAGGCCGTCCCTGACGGATCCAGAGTTCAGGCGGCCGGCCCGGAGGCCTTCCCCGGCAGATTTGGCGATCAGCATGCTGGCGATGTATGGGCAGGCGATCAGCAAGCCGGCGACGTAGGAGCAGCCGATGGAGGCGGTCCATCGATGAACCACCCCGGAACAGGACCAGGAACAGGATGGGGGTGTGGAGGCGGTCCATCCATTAACCCCCCCGGAACAGGACCAGGAACAGGATCGGGGTGTGGAGGCGGTCCATCCATGAACCCCTCCGGAACAGGACCAGGAACAGGATCGGGGTGTGGAGGCGGTCCATCCATGAACCCCCCCGGAACAGGACCAGGAACAGGATCGGGGTGTGGAGGCGGTCCATCCATTAACCCCCCGGAACAGGACCAGGAACAGGATCGGGGTGTGGAGGCGGTCCATCCATGAACCCCTCCGGAACAGGACCAGGAACAGGATCGGGGTGTGGAGGCGGTCCATCCATGAACCCCTCCGGAACAGGACCAGGAACAGGATCGGGGTGTGGAGGCGGTCCATCCATGAACCCCCCCGGAACAGGACCAGGAACAGGATCGGGTGTGGAGGCGGTCCATCCATTAACCCCCCCGGAACAGGACCAGGAACAGGATCGGGGTGTGGAGGCGGTCCATCCATGAACCCCTCCGGAACAGGACCAGGAACAGGATCGGGGTGTGGAGGCGGTCCATCCATGAACCCCTCCGGAACAGGAACAGGAACAGGATCGGGGTGTGGAGGCGGTCCATCCATGAACCCCTCCGGAACAGAACCAGGAACAGGATCGGGGTGTGGAGGCGGTCCATCCATGAACCCCTCCGGAAGAGAACCAGGAACAGGATCGGGGTGTGGAGGCGGTCCATCCATGAACCCCTCCGGAACAGAACCAGGAACAGGATCGGGGTGTGGAGGCGGTCCATCCATGAACCCCTCCGGAACAGAACCAGGAACAGGATCGGGGTGTGGAGGCGGTCCATCCATGAACCCCCTCCGGAACAGAACCAGGAAAACAGGATCGGGGTGTGGAGGCGGTCCATCCATGAACCCCTCCGGAACAGAACCAGGAACAGGATCGGGGTGTGGAGGCGGTCCATCCATGAACCCCCCAGGATCGGGGTGTGGAGGCGGTTCATCCATGAACCCCCCTGGAGCAGAACCAGGAACAGGATCGGGTGTGGAGGCGGTCCATCCATGAACTCCTCCGGAAATGCACCAGGAACAGGATTAGGAGTCGGAAGCAGCGGCGATGGCTGATCAGGAGCTAAACCATGAGCCGGAAAGCCACCTCCAGCTTCAGTGGAGAGGCGAGCGGAGGAGGGGGCAGTAGGCCTCCTCATTGAAGCGGCGATTTCTCCCAGGGCCCTTTGTCGCTCAGCCTCAATGATGTGGTGAATCCGAGGATCAGGAAAAAAATCCTTGTTCGCATCGAGCCAGTCTTGGAGGCTGCCAGCTATTTCCAGCCTTCTCCATGGGGAGCTGAGAGAAGTAGCAAGGTGGGAAAATAATTTGACCAGAATCTCACACCTCCCTCACCATTCCTCCCGCTTGGTCCCTTCTGTCATAAAGTGGGTTTTTGATGGACCAAAAAGCAGGGAAGAACTCCTGAAGCTCGAGGTTTTCAGGTAAGATGAAGTCTTTATTATCCATGGCCGGGAAACCACAGACAGAGTAGCCCAACACACGAGATCGCACATACACATAACATAAGGAACCAGCGGGGGGGAAAAAGGAAAAAAAAATTCTTGTTTTAAATTTTACAAAAAACTGAACAGCAGGGGGAAAAACCAATGACAAAACCGTGACAAGATTTTTAGGGAAAAAACCAACAGAACAGGTGTGGGTTGGGGGGGTGCAGGGAGAACAGAAAACAAATGAAACAAAACCCGGGGTAATATAAAAAAAAAAAAAAAAAAAGGGCGGGGTATAAACATTTTTTAACCAAACCCAAAAACCCCGGAAAAAAACCCAAAATATGGTTTTCCCCTCCCAATTTTTAAAAATTTTTTAAACAAAAAAAAAAATAGTTTTTTTTATTGAAATTTTTTTTAAAATTTTTTCCCTTTTTCTTTTGGCCCAGTTTTTGTTTGGTTTTTCCCCCCCTTAAATTAACCCAAATTCCCAACCCCTTTACTTTTCCCCAAACTCTAAATACCCCAAAAAATTTTTTTTTGCAAATTTTAGTAGTTCCCCCTTGTATTTAAAGGTTTCCCCCAAAAAAAAAAATTTTTTTTGGGATATTACAAAAAAACCCGGGAAGGGCAGTTTTTCCATTTCCCTTTTGGGTCGCACGTAAAAAATAAAAAAAACGACGGTTTTTTTTTTGTTATTTTTTGGGGGTTTTCAAGGGTTGTAAAAACAAAGGCAAAAAAAAGGCAGAAAAATAGGGGTTTTTTTCATTCCCTCCCCGAAAATCAGAAAAGTAAAAGGTAAAGGGAAAAAAAAAATTGGCCAACTAAGCACCGAGCATAAAACGATTTTAAAACTGCCCAAATTTTCCAAGGGGGAAACAAAAAACCCCACCCAAATCCCGGCACAGTTTTTTTCCCTCTAAATAAAACCTTTTATTGGGAAAGAAAAAAGGAACATTTTAAAAAATTTTTTTTTAAAAAAAAGGGAACCAAATTTTTGGGAACCTTTTTTGGGGCCCCACCCAAAAAGGGGGTTTTTAAAAAAGGTTTTCCCCCTTTGAAAAAAATTGGGACTTTTTTTGGGCCCAAACCTGAAAAGATTTTTGAAATGGGGAAAATCCAACCCCCCCTTTTTGGGCCCCCCTCCCTTTGGGGGCCCCTAAACCCCGTCACAGCCCCCCCCCCCAGAAACTGGGGGTGCAAAAAAAAGGGGGCCCCCTAAAAAAACAAAAACCTTAAAAAAAGGAAAAAACCGGCCCTTTTTTTCCCCGGCCCTTTAAATTTTTTTCCCGGGCAGTCGGGATTAGGGTTAAGGGGGGGGTTTAAAAATTGGGTTTTTAAAAAAAACCCAATACTTAGGTAGGAAAAATTTTTTTTTGTTTTTTTTTTTGGTTTTAGAAAAATTTTTTCCCAAATATTAAAATTTAAAAGCTTTTACGGGCCATTAAAATTTATGAAATACCAAAAAATAAATACGGGATCACTCAGTCATGGTGGTGTAATGCATTATTTGACATATTTCATCCATTTTTGTTATTGTGCTTTAATATCGGCTTTATTTCTTTTTTCCGCTATTGATATTAGCACAAAATGCACTTTTTCCTTTTTTTATTAAAACCTTTTTTTGAAAGGGTTAAAAAAAACCCGGTGAAACCCAAAAGGGACACCAAAAAACACAGCCAGACCCCCTTGGGCCCTTTTTCAAAGGGGCATAAAACCAAAAATTTTTTTTTTATTGAAAATTTTAAGGGGGTTTGTTTTTAATTGTTTTTTTTGACCTCGGGGGTTGGGGAAAAATGAAACGAAAACCCAACCACAGAAATTTTTTTATTTAGGGTTTGAAAGGGCCTACCTTTTTTTTGGGGCCAAATTTTACAGCTTTCCAAATTCCCCTTTTTTGGGAAAAAAACAGATACAAGTCCTGCACAGGGGGCCCAAGGGTTTTTTTTAAAACCCCCTTTTTTTTTCCTTGCGGGAAATGGGGGCCCCCAAGGTTTCACAAAACTTTTGTTTACTGGGGGGAAGGGAAAACTTTTTTCCGGGGAACCCCCCGGTTTCCTCCCAAAACCCCCCAAAAAAGGGGCCCCCAATAAAAATTTTAAAAATCTGGTACTGGGGGAAAAGGCCCCAATAAAAAGATTTTTTTCAATTTTAAATTTTTAAATTTTTTTCACCCAAAACCAATTTTTTAAACCAGTTTTTGGCTTTTGGGGTTTGGGGTTTTGGAAATTGTAAATTCCATAATGGGCCACCCCCCCCTTCAGGTTTAAAATTTTTTTGGAACCATTGGTTTCCCCCAACAGGGCCCCCCTCAAGAAGGGTTTTTTTTTTTTTTTCCCGGTAGCCCTTTGGCAGTAAACCGTGCCCATCTAGAAAACAAGTTTTTGGGGCCCCCCTAGGGAATCCCCTGAAAAGGGCCCAACCCCCCAAACCCAAATTCACTGATCCCCCCCCCCCCCATTGTTTTTCACTCGGGGCCCATCCCAAACAGTTGGGGGGTTTATGCCCCCCCCCTTTTGGGGGTTTCCCCTCCAAAAAACCCCGTAACCCCCTTTTCCGGAGGGTTGGGGAAAAAAACATTTTAAAGGGGGGGCCCTTCATCAAGAAAAAACAATAAAAAATTTTTTTTTTCACATTCCCCCAGCCCAAAATTTTTTTGCGTTTTCCTTCCCACCTTAAAAAAGCGACTTTTTTTTGGAAAATTGGAATGGTGCCCAAAATTTTTTGGGCCTTAGCAGCCCCTTTTTTATATTGACCCTGTGGGGACCCCGGGGGGAAAACATTTTTTCTGGGGGAAAAAGGGAGGGGTTTGAGGTGCCCCTTTTTTTTAAAATTCTCCCCTTTTGTTTTTGGGAAAGCCGGGGTTTTTTTATTTTTTTTTTTTGGTTTACAATGGGTTTTTTTTAAGCAACCAAAACACCCCCTTTTCCAACAGTTTTCCCCCTTGCGGCCCCCACATTTTAAACCCCGGGGTTGGGGATGTTTTTTTTCGCCCTTTTTGGGGGGTATAATGTTTAAAACCCTTTTTACCCTGGATACCGTGGTTTTCCCTTATAAAACCCAAAAAAAAAAAATTTCTGCCCCCCTTTTGGCCCACAAAAATGCGCCCACCCCCAAGGGCCCGGGGGCCACCAAAATTTTTTTTTCCCCCCCCTTTTTTGAACTCTGGTATCCCCAACCCATAATGTTTTTTGGGGGCTTTTTTCAATTTTTTGAGCAAAAACTTTTGCCTTTTTTTTCCCCCTGTTTAATTTAAAAACCCTTCCCCACACTCGGGTTTCTTACGGGTTTCAAGGGGTTGAAATTTTAATTTGAAAAAAACCTTGGTTTTTCCCCCGGCCCTGGCCCCTTTTTTTAAGCCATGAAAACCTCCCCACACAAAAATAAACAGGTTTTTTTTCATTTTTTTCTTTGGGCCCAAACCCCCTTGAAACCTTTCCCAAACTGTTTTTTTTAAAGGGACCCTTCCCAAAAAAATTTTTTATAAAAATTTTGCGGGTTGAAAGATGGACACCTTGGGGGGACATCCCAAGGCCCCAAAATTTTAATTTTTTGTAAAAATTTAAGGGAAAATTTTTTTTGTCAAGCTTTTTTGGGATTAGAAAAAAAAAGGGATTTTTAAAATTGGTTTTTTACTTTTTCCCTTTGGCTTTTTTTTTATTTTAAATAAAAAAACCTTTTTCAACCCCCAAAACCAAAAAGCCCTTGGGGAAAATCATTTGGCTTTTTCCAATGCTAAATTTTTTTTTAAAAACCCCTTTTTTTTTCAAATTTTTAAAAGCACGGGAAGAAACAAAAAAATTTTAAATTTTGTTTTTTTAAAAAATTTTTTTTTTTTAGTTAAAGCGGGTTTTCAACCTAAAGCTTAAAACCCCTTTTGATGTATTTTCTTTAAAAAAACCCTTTTTAACAATTTCTTTTTTTTTATTTTTAAAATAGCCCTTTTTCGACTAAAAATTGAAAATTTTGGGTCCCAACTTTAGCCCCCCTATGTTTCTGTAGATTTTTTTTTTTTAAAGCCAAATAAAAACCCTTTTTTAAAAAAATTTTTTTTTAATATAAAAGGGGAAAAAATGGTTTTAAAAATGGGGAAAATTTTTTTCCCATCTAAACCCTTTCTTTTTTTTTTTTTTCCCCTTCCTTTTCCCAGAAAATTTTTTTTTTTTTCAATTGGCCCCTAGCGGGCGGTCATGGGGTCAACCCTTCCCTCATCCCGGGATAAAAAATTTCCCAAATTTTTCCCAACACCAGCCGTTCCAAAAAAAGCCCCCTTCGGTTTAGCCCCCTTTTTTAGATTTTTTCCCCCCCGCCTTGCCATACGATTTTAAAATTCCCAATAAAAATTGTATTTTTTTCTTTTTTTCCCAGTTTTTTTGGTTTTTTTGTTTTTTAATTTACATTAACAAAAATTGCAAATTTTTTGGCCCCTTTTTTTTTTTTAGGGGCAAGAGTTTTTTTTTTTTTTATTTTTTGTGTTTGGGGTTTAAAATTTTTTTGGTCCCGAAAAAAACCAACAAAAATGGAGTGCCCTGAGGTTAAAAATGCGAAAAAAACCTCCTGGGGGCCCCAAATTTAAAAAACCCAAGTAACATCAAAAATTTTTTTCCCTTTTTATCAAAAGGAAATTTTAATGATTTGGTTTTTTTTTGGGGGGCTTTTTTGGGTTCTTTTTTTTTTCCCACAGAAAAAACCAAAAAATTTTTCCCATACCGTTTTTGCTCATCACCAAGGGCCCATCATAATTTTCCAATTCTTGCCCCATCTTTAAATGCTAAAGGAGTTTTTTTTCCCCTTCCCCCCTTTTTTTCCCCTTGTGGCTGGGGGGGCCCCAAACCCCCATTGATAAAAGGAAGGGGGGGGCCTAAACCAAAACCCCTGGGATGCCCCCCTTTCCATACCCCCCACCCTCAAAATAACCCGCCCACCCAAAAAAAGGGTTTGGACTTTTTGGAGCTGAAAAATTTTTTGAAAAAAAGGAAAGAAACATGGGGGATCCAGGTGTTTTTTATTTAATAGAAAAAAAGAGAAAATTTTTTTTTTTCCCTACAAATTTCCCAAAAAAAAAGAAATTGAAAATATTTTTAAATTTTTTTTCCACCCTATAACAAAACGGGGGGGTTGGGGAAACAATGAAAACCCAAAAAAACCCCCTTTTTTTTTTTAGCCCCACAAAAAATTTTTTTTAGAGTATGGGGGGAAAAGGCCCCCCCCCTTTTGGGGGGCCCAAATAAGGGGTTAGTTCGTTTTGGGAAAAATTAAAACCATTAAAAAAGGGTCCTCCCACAGGGGGCCCCAAAAGGGTTTTTTAAAACCCCTTTCTTTTTGAAAAAAGGGCCCAGGGCCCCCCAAAGGTATTTGTGATTGGGGGGGGGGGAAAACTTTTTTCCCCTGACCCCCGCCCCCTAAAAAAAAACACCCCAAATTTGGCTCAAAAAATTTTTAGATCTGGTGACTGGGGCAAGCCAGGGGAGATTTTTTTCCAAAAAATTTTTGGGTTTTTTTCATTAAAACCAATTTTCCCTTTTCAACAGTCTTGCTTTGGGGATTGGGGGCCATTGTACCATGATCCCCGGAAACCCCCCCTTTTCCGGATAAAAAATTTTTTTTTTTGGAAACCCTTTGGGAAATTGAAACAGGGCCCCCCCCCTCAAAAAGGGGGGGTTTTTTTTCCCGGTAGTCCTTTTGGAAAATAAAACCGCGCCTTTTTAGCAAAAAATATTGGGGGCCCCCAAGGGGAATCCCATAAAATATGGCAACCCCAAAAACATCACTAAATCCCCCCCCCCAAATTTTTTTTCCCCACCCCCTGGAAAATTGAAACAGTTTTGGGGGGGGGAAAACCCCTTTTTTTTGGGGTTTTTCCTCCCACCGTAACCCCCCCCCCGGAAATGGGGGGAAAAACAGAAAAATTTGGACCCCAACCCAGAAAACAATAAAATTTTTTTTTTTTCCAAAAATTGGGCCCCCCCCCCAAAAGATTTCCCGTTTTCCTTTTGCACCATTAAAAAAACCGACTTTTTTGGTTTGGGGCAGGGAAGTGCCCAAAAAAATTTTTGGCAAATAGCCCCCCGGCCCCGTGTAAAAATTTTGACCCGTGGAGTTCCAAAAGGGGCCCAATTTTTTTCGGGGTTGGAAAACCCAGGAGATTTTTGGGGTCCCACTTTTTTAAAATTCCCGGGGCCTGTTTTGGGGCCAAACCGGGGTTTTTTTTTTTATTTTTTTTTTTTGGTTTAACAACCCGGGTTTTAGCA
>JAHHUM010000358.1:186671-245025 GCA_036173005.1 Crenichthys baileyi
CCCACTATAAACAGTGTTGGCGAAGCACTGCTTCCCCCTCCTGAGGCGCCGGATGGTTTGCCAGAATCGCTTTGAGGCCAACCGGTAGTCCTTCTCCATGGCCTCACCGAACTCCTCCCAGGCCCGAGTTTTTGCCTCTGCCACAGCCTGGGCCGCAGCACGCTTGGCCTCACGGTACCCGTCAGCCGCCTCAGGAGTCCCACAAGCCAACCACAGCCGATAGGACTCCTTCTTCAGCTTGACAGCATCCCTTACTGCCGGTGTCCACCACTGGGTTCTGGGATTGCCGCCGCGACAGGCACCGCAGACCTTACAGCTACAGCTATGGGCAGCAGCATAGACAATAGATGCGGAGAACATGGTCCACTCGGACTCTATGTCTCCAACATCCCCCGGAATCTGGTCAAAGCTCTCCCGGAGGTGGGAGTTGAATACATCCCTGGCCGAGGGCTCAGCCAGACGTTCCCAGCAGACCCTCACTATGCGCTTGGGCCTGCCAAATCTGTCCGGCTTTCTCCTTCTCCAGCGGATCCAACTCACCACCAGGTGGTGATCAGTGGACAGCTCAGTCCCTCTCTTCACCCGAGTGTCCAAAACATGCGGCCGAAGGTCTGATGATACGACAACAAAGTCGATCATTGACCTCCTGCCTAGGGTGTCCTGGTTCCAAGTGCACTGGTGGACACCCTTATGCTTGAACATGGTGTTCATTATGGACAATCCATGACTAGCACAGAAGTCCAATAACAAAGCACCACTCGGATTCAGATCGGGGAGGCCATTCCTCCCGATCACGCCTCTCCAGGTGTCACTATCATTTCCCACATGGGCGTTGAAGTCCCCCAGCAGAATAATGGAGTCCCCAGGAGGGGCATTATCCAGCACCCCTGACAGGGACACCAAGAAGGCTGGGTACTCCGCACTACCGCTCGCCCCGTAGGCCGAAACGACAGTCAGAGACCTATCCCCAACACGAAGGCGCAGGGATGCGACCCTCTCATCCACTGGGGTATACCCCAACACGAGACGGCTGAGCTGGGGGGCAACAAGCAAACCCACACCAGCCCGCCGCCTCTCCCCGTGGGCCACTCCAGAGTAGAAGAGAGTCCAGCCCCTCTCAAGGAGATGGGTTCCAGAGCCTACGCTGTACGTAGATGGTAAGCCCGACTATTTCTAGGCGATATCTCTCAACCTCCCGCACAAGATCAGGCTCCTTCCCCCCCACCGAGGTGACATTCCACGTCCCTAGAGCCAGCCTAAGCATCCAGGGATCGGGCCGCCGAGGACTCCGCCTCCGTCCGCCACCCAATCCCCTCGCACCAGTCCCTCACGGTTCCCCCTGCAGGTGGTGGGCCCACTGGGGGATGGCCTCGCGTCTCTCGTTCGGACTTGGCCCGGCCGGGTCCCGCGAGGAGTAACCCGGCCACCAGGTGCTCTCGGGCGAGTCCCGACCCCAGGCCTGGCCCCAAAGGGGGACCCCGGCTCCGCCTACCAGGCAACGTCACGTGCCTCGATATATTAGTCGTCATGAAAGATTCTTGAACCAAAGGTGTGTGTGTGTGTATATGAAACTGAAACACCTGGTTTTAGACCACAATAATTTATTAGTATGGTGTAGGGCCTCCTTTTGCGGTCAATACAGCATCAATTCGTCTTGGGAATGACATATACAAGTCCTGCACATAGGTCAGAGGGATTTTAAGCCATTCTTCTTGCAGGATAGTGGCCAGGTCACTACGTGATACTGGTGGAGGAAAACGTTTCCTGACTCGCTCCTCCAAAACACCGCAAAGTGGCTCAATAATATTCAGATCTGGTGACTGTGCAGGCCATGGGAGATGTTCTACTTCACTTTCATGTTCATCAAACCAATCTTTCACCAGTCTTGCTGTGTGTATTGGTGCATTGTCATCCTGATACACAGCACCACCTTCAGGATACAATGTTTGAACCATTGGATGCACATGGTCCTCAAGAATGGTTCGGTAGTCCTTGGCAGTGACGCGCCCATCTAGCACAAGTATTGGGCCAAGGGAATGCCATGATATGGCATCCCAAACCATCACTGATCCACCCCCATGCTTCACTCTGGGCATGCAACAGTCTGGGTGGTACGCTTCTTTGGGGCTTCTCCACACCGTAACTCTCTCGGATGTGGGGAAAACAGTAAAGGTGGACTCATCAGAGAACAATTCATGTTTCACATTGTCCACAGCCCAAGATTTGCGCTCCTTGAACCCATTGAAACCGACGTTTGGCATTTGCATGAGTGACCAAAGGTTTGGCTATAGCAGCCAGGCCGTGTATATTGACCCTGTGGAGCTCCCGACGGACAGTTCTGGTGGAAACAGGTTGTTGAGGTGCACATTTAATTCTGCCGTGATTTGGGCAACCGTGGTTTTATGTTTTTTGGATACAATCCGGGTTAGCACCCGAACATCCCTTTCAGACAGCTTCCTCTTGCGTCCACAGTTAATCCTGTTGGAAGTGGTTCGTCCTTCTTGGTGGTATGCTGACATTACCCTGGATACCGTGGCTCTTGATACATCACAAAGACTTGCTGTCTTGGTCACATATGCGCAAGCAAGACGTGCATCAACAATTTGTCCTCTTTTGAACTCTGGTATGTCACCCATAATGTTGTGTGCATTTCAATATTTTGAGCCAACTGTACTGTTACCCTGCTCTTACTGGTGCAATGTGCAATCAATGAAGACTGGCTACCAGGCTGATCCAATTTAGCCATGAAACCTCCCACACTAAAATGACAGGTGTTTCAGTTTCACTGTCCAACCCCTGTATGTATGTATGTATGTATGTATGTATGTATGTATGTATGTATATATATATATATATATATATATATATATATATATATATATATATATATATATATATATATAATATATATATATATATATATATATGTCGCCTGCATAATGTATCATAACTGACACATTAGGCTTTCATATAATTATCATAACAAAAAATACATATTTTATTATGAATTATAAAAACACCTGGAAGACTTGAAAGAGGATGTGTGGAAAATAGAAAAAGAATATTGGCCAAAATATTTGCCAATCGTTGAATTCAGGTGTTCTGATCACCTCTATGGTCTCTGGTGTATAAAATCGAACACGCAGACTCCTTCTACGAACATTTTTAAAGAGTCAAGTTTTCTCGTGACCAAATATTCTGCAGTCGACTGTTGGCAGTACTACAACAAAGTAGAAGCACAGCAACTCAGCCACAAACTGTTAGTGCATAGCTATATCCAAGTCTTACATCTCCAGGTGCAAAGTGGTGGAAAACACTCTGCCACTGTACTCTAAAGCACTAAGACGTGTTAAATCCTGCTCTCTGTCTGGTAATCCACTGGAGGAGTCTGGGTTTGGCAGTTGCCAGGAGAACAGCACCTGCCTGGCTACACTGTGTGACATGTAAAGTTTGGTGCAGAGTAGATTATGGTGTAAGGCTTTGATCAGGAGTTGCACTCCACCCCTTGGTTACAGTAAAAGGAGCTCTTAATGCTTCAGCATGCTAGGCCATTTTGGACAAGTTCCTGCTCCCAACTTCAAGCCACCAGTCTGAGAATACTCCACCCTGTTTCAACAGGACAGTGCACAAAGTAAGGTCTAGAAGGATATCTAGGAGCAAGTTTGGTCTGCAGAAAGTCTTGACCTCAGCCCAACAGAACACCTTTGGGAAGAATTACAGCAAAGATTGCAAGCCAGGCCTTCTCGTCCAACGTCAGTGTCTGATCTCAGAAATGCACCTCTGGAGGAATGGTCAAAACATCCCATAAACACACCAGTCAACTATCTAGACAGGCTTCCCAGAAGTGATGAAGCTGTTATAGCTGCAAAGGCTTGCCAACATTACACTAACCCTATAGATTCAAGTCCATCTGTGTGTGACGGCAGACAAGTCAATACTTTTGGCAATATAGTGAATATTTAGCGACAAATTTACACGATACAGCAAGTTTCTGAGAAAAGTACTCTCTTTATTAAAGAGTTAGTTCATAGAAATACTCACAGCAAAAGTGGTAGGTTTGGCATTATAAGGACAATGGAACAGATAACTGATAAAATATATACATATAAAAAAGACCCAATAATGAACCGGAAATGTAACAGAAAAGAAAATCTGAGTACAGAAAGTTCACACTAACAGCACCGACTTCACGTCCTTCCAGTTTGAAGATAGCAACAATTAATGGTTCGCTATTAATTATTAGGTGTGAAGTCTTTATTACAAGAATAAAGCTCTGAGCTCTGCTAAGACATCCACCAACAGCTGGCAAGAGTTACAATTTTAAAGAAAACCAGTGAGCTTTCGAAAAAGAGAAACATGTTTTGTTAGCAAGCGCTTAACTGGAACTGCACCAAAATATGCTTTCAGCCACATTATCAACGAGTCATATCAAAACAGAGTGAACATGCTAAGGGTAGCCTAGCTCGTTAGCAAACTGCATGACATGAAACCACTATCAATAGGAGTAAGATGTTAGTTCATTGAAGACTGCAGCTGTATGCATCGAGAGAAATTTTGTCGAGACTCTTTAGAAAAATTACTCCCTATAGAAGGTGGGACAACATTATGACCCCTGTCGGGAAAAACAGAAACTGCAGCACCAGGAATGACATCTGTAAGTAAGGGGGCACCCTATTAAAACACCAACAGCAGAACACTAGTGGGCTCTGTTGGAGACAGACAGATCTGTCTCCCCAAAACCTGCGACCTGGGAGAAGATGGCAGGATGCAGTACAGGTAATGTACCTCAGAATGACCACCTTTGGGTCAAAAATGTCAACATTGTTGTTGAAATTTTAATAAAAGAGACGACAGATGAAACCTTGGATCCTAACTGAGCTAGAGACAACATTATATGGAAGAGAGGCAACCGAGAAACAAAAAGGCAAAATCCTTTCCTTTTGGCTGACAATTTGTCTTCAAGATGGCTGTCCTACGTTTCAGTCAGCCAGAAAATAAGCCCTCAATATGTTTTCAAGGTTTTAAGAAGAAAGATAACTTCAACTCAGATAAAAGAAACTGTATCCCTACAAGTTACCTCAGAAAGGTCACTATTCCACACAACACATATCCACAGGTAGGCCTTTCATGCACTTTTGTACACAACATCCTGGAGATTAAAGCAAGCTCTTAAACCAGCTCACCATCAATATCTGCTCTGAGATGAGTAATCACTTGTTGTGGAAATGATGCAATCTCTGGCCTGATCTTCCAAAACAATGAAATCATTATCATGCAGTCATGCATAAACACAGCAGGGAATTAAATCCAAATCTTTGATCTCACCTGTGGTCCCAAGACTTTTGTAGAACCGGTATTCCAAATGTAGCTGTGGGGCCCTCGACTTCACTGGTTCCTACAAGACGAACGCATAAAACAAGAAAGGAAAAGGAGTTAGAAATTACTTTTACAGTAAAAATCCCACAAAATTTTTTTTTAAATGTGCATCGACCAGGCTTATCTTGGTCGACTGATTTCAGGTCTTCTTTGAGGTCTGACCTGCCGATTTTGCTTCTGACTGATTTCATTTTTGTTTTCTAAGAACTACATTGAATAAAAGAGGAAAGTCTATTGCAGGTTCATTTCACAGAGTTAGTAGCTGTGAATCCAACAAATAACGACAGGACTGCAAGTCTATTTCCCCTTATGAATCCGAGCATATGGCCCTAACTTTTATTTGGCACAACCCTACACGCTACTAACTGTATGACTTTATAGGCCAAAAATGTTGTTGTTTCTAAGTTATTATCCATTTAATGACTAGAAAAAAAAAGTAAAAAAAAAGTAAAACACCTTCAGCAGTTTTAAACAGTAGCACATTAGAAGTAATGAGATAAATGCTAAAGTACAACTGCAGGCGACTTACCAGTTTAATGGCTACATACTCGTTTGTGTAGAGATTCTTACCTGAAATAAAAGACAGAAAAGTAAGGGTACAAATTAAATGACTTTTCAAAAATATCACACCATTTTATATGGGTGTAGTCATTTCACCCCTTCATCATTCTTTAAGTTGCTGCAGTCAACAGGGGGTCATTTCATACTGACCGTCCATCAATTCAGACCCACCAGTGAAACATTTAATACCCACTTTAACAACCAGAGGTTTAGTATTCTGTATGTTATACCCATACTGTCTACAGTAAGAAAATGTGACGCAAAATAAATAATATATACCATCAGAAGGTCACTTGGGGATTTTGGTTTGATCAGGGGTTCTAACCTGTTGTATTTTATTCAAGTTGAACAACCCAAACTGGGATCAGAGAGAAGATGAACTGAAATAGGCTGTAATATAAAGATTTCAGTTAATGATATGCATTTTAGGCCTTTTTATCTTCATAATTCAGGGAAATACTGAAATACAAAGAAAAATAAACACATATGCCATAGGTTGAGTATCCTGGTACAAAAAGTTTTGAGTAAAGATACAAGTGGAAGCAGAATGAGACAAAATGGGGGTAAGACTCAGGACCAGCTGACAAGGAGACTCTTCGGTTGTTCAGCATCACATGAGCCACTTTGTAACTGACACCGTCTGTGTCTCACCTAATGCCCTCCTGGTTCTGCAGCCTCATTTCAAACAAGATGCAAACCCCACATACCGAGCTTTAATTCACCGAAGTTTCCACAGCCAATCTTCTTCCCCACGCGAAAGTTCGGTCCCACCATGAGAACGCCAGAGGTGCCCGAGGAGCCCGAGGGCCGGGTTGAGTGTCCGCTCCGGCTTCCCTGGGAAACTTTGGTGCCTCTAGCCGGCCGCTCGCCATATTTCTCTCTTTGTTGATCCATGGTGCGCGCAGCACTGGTCAGCAGGAGCCTCGGGTGATGCACAAAAGGGCCTCCTGGGCCGGGCCCACCGCAGCAGCCACAGCCCTTGTTACTGGTGGCACCTGAATGGCAAAGTCCCTCTCATGGGCCAGAAGCTGGAGCAGTTTACCCGCAGGCCTCCCCGACCTCACCCTGTCACCTTGATCAGTTGTTAAGCCTCAACATTTGTCACATAAGGAAGGTGGAGACCTGTACAAAAAACAGATCAATCAGGAGAGAACAAGTTAAATCTCTATTTGTAAGCAGAACCATCAGACATTTGGATCTAAAAGTTAACTATCTAGTATTACTATGATGTACAGTAGGTTGAAGAGAGCGGAACAAAGGAACAAGGCTTGACAATCCTACCAGGGTAGCTCTTATTTACATGTTGACAAAGCAAACAGTGCAATGACCTCTTACCACCAGAATAGCAGACAAAGCAAATCTAAAAACGCTATGTTTAAAGACAACTTCACTCTAGGAGTTACTAGCAAACATGAAAAACAGCAGGAGGAAATAAGAGCAAGAATCTGTTGGAAAGAAGCAGTGAGGGAAGCTGAACCGGCTGTTTAATATCTCTAATTACCAGGGTATTTGTTTGGCTTTTAACTTTCGCTTTTCTTTATGTGCAAATAACTAAATGGAAAAACAGAACTGGGTTACTAGGCACAATTTTTCCATTACACAAGCAGGCAGGAACTGGCTTAAGTCATTTTAAAAAGAAAGTACACCCCCTTTAATGTTGAAAATAATTTGTTCCTAACCAGGCTCTAAATTTATCTATACCCAACATCAAGATGGGTAACAACAAAAAAACATCTGGTTTTTAGACATAATGAATGAAATCGTTGAAAAAAACAGTTGAGAAATTAAGTACATCCTTGCCGTTTCTATAGGATTCAAGAGGAAAGGCCGCAGCCATGTGCTGCTGATCAAATTAACGTGACGACCTGCTCAGCAACAAGGCGATCACCTCTACTAAAGCACGGGTTTTAGCTGTTCGCTGATCTAAAGCATACAGGTGTTTGCTAACACAGCACCATAGAGGAAGAGTCGCAAGCAATGACTTTAAAAAAGGTTGCATGATTTCAGGAAAATATGGAATTGTGACAATATTACTAAAAATTGCAATGGTGACATTGATTAAAATGAATCCATCTGGTCGCCACCACTGTCTATGAGCTCCTGTATCTCAGCCGCTAAGCGTGTGGCCTTTAGGGAAAGTTAAAGTCCATTCAACAGGCCAATAATATGATTGATTTGCACAATGTGAATGCATGACACTCGAAAGATAAAATCCTACTAAATATTGCGTCCAAGCAGTCCTTTTGTGATTGCAAAACTGCACACACTGATTGTGCAATGAAGGTTGTGATTCATTATGTCGTGCAGCTGTAACCTTAGAGAAGCAACTGCTGATGCCCACAGGATCAGGAAACCTTGCAAAAACAGGGTTGACCACGAACTCTTCTGTATACTTAAGTGTTCTGTATTCAAAGGTGAGGCCATCTGTCCAGCTGATAAAGCCGGGCCAAAACCGGGCCATGGAGGCAATAAAGTACTGTTGTATACAGAAAACTGGGCCAAAATTAGTCCACATTGATGTGAGAGACTGATTAAGTCAAAGAGCAAACATTTTCCTAAAGTGACTGGAGTTAAAGCCATTAAATATAACAGGGTGGAATCTGACAGGCGTTTTTAGAGCCTTGTAAATACCAGGTCATTTTTTCTGTGCTCTGATAGGGAAAGAAATAGAATTTAAAGAGGGTGTTCTTTCTTTTTACAATGACTGCAAAATGACAAAGAGAAAAGCTTATTTTTACATCCCATTATTTGCACACGTGTGTAGCTTCCAGAGCTTCTTGCAGCTTACAGCTGCCAACTGGCAAATATGGTTCAAACTGCTCTAAAGGTACGTTTACCATACCAGGAGGAGCTTTCCTCATCAAAGATGAGCATGACTCATTCACAACCTTTAGAACAAGCACAGGGCAGGGGTGGTTCACCGTGAAAACACAGCCGTCCTTAAGAGATAGTAATCAAGTCGCAGTGGTCACAGAAAACACATCGACCAGTTTTAGCATCAACACAAAGCTTAAGCCGTAGTATATGATCACGAACGCATCACACCACCCACGGCTACAACCCAGCAGGCGCCGCCGGAGGAGAGAATTATGTAAACAATTATTTAAAGCCACGTTTACCACCAAGGCCGCTCGTTGGATTTCTTGACTTCCTACCCTGTCTGCACATATAAAATCATTTGATTACTGATGATAAAGAGAGCTCAGTGTTTTATTACGTAATAAGAAGAAGACGTGACGTTCTCTTACTATATTCTGTTAAAATTCAGCTCGCTAGGCGACTGCAGCAAACTAAACAATTCAGATTTTTTTTTATGCACGAAAGTATATTAAAAAAAAAACAATTAGGAATTCAGTGTGGAGGAAAAAAATCACTATGACTGTTTTCATGACAATGGTGTAATTCCTGAGCATGGTAAGGTTGCTACTGAAGGTATCGTGTGTGGGCTTCTGAGTGACTCATGCTCAGTGTTGCCTGCACAGATCTGAGCATCAAAGACAGCTCGTTTGCTCTCAAGGGCAACTGAGCGCCGTTGCTGTTATATAAAACCAAGAGCATAACACCACAACAATAAAAGCACGTTTCGGGAGCTAAGACCTGTGCTAGAGCTGGAACGGCTTCCGCTGTGGCTAATGAGGATTTGTGGGCCAATCTAATCTAAGCGTTTTGACTTGCAATTGAGGAAGAGCTCTCTATCTTCACACACACGAGCGGGCCGCTCAAAATGCATCAATCAGTTCAGGCCGCACAATGATCACCGATTGTATCAAAGGCACCGCAGTTCACTTTACAGCTGTAAGGGGAGTAAAGAAGGCCAAACAAATGTAACACTACTAGTCTACTACTGAATTTAGGGGGTGTTTACTCTAGATTTCTGCTTAATATCAAACAAATGTTACAGGTAATACCTGTAATAACGAATGAGTTAGATTATTTTAGCAGCAGCAGCGGGAAATAATTGTTGCTTTTCGGTTTTAAACGTATTTCAAACGTGTCCAGACATGCCCAACCTGAAGATGACTATGGAGAAGTAAACATGGAAGTGCTCCAATACCCTCATTCTTGAAGTTCAAAGGTTAAAAAAAATGCAACACCCCCCCCCCATGTTATTTTAAATTATTGAATATGCTAATATACAAGAGGAGAGCTAATTTATGGTGGAAACTCCTGCCACTAAGCATGTGTCTGGAAATAGCAGCTGCCTGTGCAGAAGGTAACTTTCAGGTGAAGCTGTGTAAAGAGTGTAGCAGGGGTGTGTTAGCCCTGCGGCTTTAAGGTTGGATGTGAGGACGGGAATCCCCAGCCTTCGTTCCTGTGAAAGCACCGAGTCGCCAGATAAAATGAGGACATATTTCATCATACACACCTGTTGGAAATGCTTGAAGCAACATGGATTCCTCAGACAGAAACTACACAAAATCGTTTTAACATATCCTTGCTGATTATAACATCTTGGAGAAACTTGCCATGACATCTGGAACATCTGCAATCCTTCCAACCTTTATTGATCAAGACTTCCATTATTATACAAAGTATCAAACTCCTCAAGCACATATTCTGGGATAGTGTAAAACAGAGGTTCCCAAAGTGGGGGTCGAAAGACATCAAGTGGGGGGGCTTGCTGTATGGAAGGCCAAAAGGAACTAATTAAATAAATTAATTTATCATGAAATAAGTAAATGTACCATAAATTAAAGAAATGTACCATAGAATGCCCCATAAAACAAATTATTAAATATGATCAAATTAAATAATCCAATTTCATTAAAAAAAATTAATTGAAAATACATGATTACTTCACTATATATTTTACAATAAATCTGTGTAAAAATGATATGTATTTTTAGGGGGGTTGCAAGTCTCTGGCACTGTTAATTTGGGGTCACAGGCTGGAAAGTTTGGGAACCCCTAGTGTATGCAGGAGACAAACGGCTCCAATTTCTATCTAGTTATAGAAAATCCAATTTATTATAAACACAATTAAAACCAATCCACTTCAACACCATGCATTCTGATCCAAATACGTACAGTCCAGTTCAATCCAGATTCTAATCCAGTTATATTTAGTCGATCACATTAATATGCCAACTGGTAACATGCTATTTAAATTTAAAAAAAAGGAATGGAGGGTTGATTTTATATGACTCCGCACAGCATGGACTGTAATTAGCAGTTGTTAGTAAAAAAATAATAAAATGACAATACTGATGAATATCAAAACTAATTTATTGCTAAAGGTTAATAAGGCAATTTATTTTCTCATGTTATTTAAAAAATTATCTATAATGGCAAATATTTGTATAAAAACTTTGATTATAACCAACAAATCTGCCTTTCAGCTGTTTTACATTTATTATAAGGAATATTTTTCTTGAATAAAAAGCACCAAGGCTCAGAGAGCAGTGATTAACCTTCAGGGAAAAGATCAGCCTTTGAGGGGGGGGCTGCCAACTGCGCAGACTCCCACTGTGGCAGTGCCAGCTACCAGCTGCTTCTCCTTTCCAATAAACTCCAACTGATCACAATTTAGATTGCGCTTACTTACAAATACACTGGTTCTCCAACATCACGTACCTGTGCGCCTCCGTCTATAAAGACCTTTTAACTTTTTTTATCTGGTTTTCAAACCAGAGTTAACACACGTCTAATTTCAACAAAAAAGCTGCCATTTTCCACCTAAATAAAACAGAGCACAATCTGTAGCGACTATAAATGTTTCCAACAAACAAGCAGTGTGTATGTGGCGATCTGGAGCTCAAAATTGCCTTTTTTTTTCTCTCCACTCTCACTTGTATCAGTGTTAGGAGTGTGACTTTTCTACTTCCTCTCTTCTGTAAAGATTTCTGTTTGATTAATTAGTGTGTGTGTTTGAGGCATTTCAGGTTAATTATCTTAGATTTGTCACATCTACAGTCCTGATCTGACCTCTTCAGTGATCAGACTTTACTAATAAAATTTCATTGCACTTTAAAGTGCTGAAAGTGTTTTCATTGCATCCTGGAATCTCTGCATGTCATGTCTGACGAGTATCATGACTTTATTTACAAACCATCACATGTAACCACTGTTTTAATTGCTGTCGATGTAAAAAAAAAAACAAACAACAAAAAAAACCCTCTGAAATCAATCAGAAAAAAAAAAAAAAAGTCGGAAATCACGAAAAATTCTCAAGACTGGTCACACATGGGCAACAAGTTTACGGTCAGGAAAAGGATCCAGAATTGGCATGTTAAATGTTTTAGAACTTTAGTCATTTATTTTATCTAGACCAGATATTCTGATCAGGCGCAGGCTGGTTACAGGTAGCCAGCTTTCAACAGTTAGTGTCAAAACTGCTGAGGTTTTCCATGACATTTCTTTTTTGGTTTAAAGTCGTCTAAATGAGACGTCAGAGAAGGAGCTGAGGATTGTTCTGGCTGTACTGTGCGTGGAGTCAAACGCTGCTACCCTTGCTGCTGCACACAAGCACTCATCTGGATGAATAAAAGCTACCAATCTGTTTCCTAGCTTAGAAGACTATTTTAGCTCATACCAATTAATCTTATTTAGGTTTTGCTGTTACAACTACTGAAAGGTGTCATATTTTGCACACCTAGCACCTGGAAACCATAAAAAAAGAACTCATAATTCTAACTTTAGTAATCCATATTTTATTTTAGCAGAATATAATTGTTTCAATTGAAGCAAACAGGTCAAACTATACGTTTGTTTTAATTTTGTGAAGCAAGGCTGAAAATCTAATGCCCCCCATACCTGATTGTTTTTATATTTTTGACACAGCGATGTGTAAGATAACATACATCACACGATCCAACCTAAAGCGTGTGAAACATTGAGTTTCATGATTTCTAATATAGAAAAGCCATTGTGTTGTTGAATGGAAAAACATAAGGTGAGTAATGTTTCAATGTATGTGCTTTGTTGATTCTGCTGTAAAGCCATCTTTGTAACCACACGAGGAAATGTAGGTTGAGACACAGCAGCTGACCACAAGTAAAGGAAATGTGCAGTGAATTTAAACTGATAAGTCAGAAAAACAAGACTTCTGGGTTTTAATACAAGACATAAGATCCGTGCTGAGCTAATGTCTGCATGGTGTCTGTGCAAAGCGAACCTCGATCAGACAAGCAGCTAAAGAGTAAAAAAAAAAAGCGTCGGTCGTGGGGAATATGAGGTTAAAATAAAGATGATCGATCCGTGGTAAGGAGGCCTGCGGCTGGTCCAAAATAAGGAGACGTGTTGGCAGCTGTGTACCACCGTGTCCCGGACAAAGCCATCATTGGCAGCCCAGCGTAAAGGCTGGACATATCGAAATAAGCATTGACCAAGTCAAATTAGCCTTAGTCAACATTTAACATAAATGATAACCCGTACAGCTAACCTTAGCAAAACATTACCTATCGAGAGGGGTTGCCCTGGTAGAAATATACTCTAAAAAAATAAAACAAGCGCACCAGGGACATTTCCTTGTTTACCATGTGAAACAGAGATGTTTCAGTGCGCGCAAAAATATAGTTCTTTATGTTTTTTTCTTTTTGCTCCTAGTCGTCAACGACAAAACAACCAAGTGATGGCTGGGTGACAGCTTGACCGAGCGCAACAAGGAAATTAGCTCCGTTAGCAACGAAAATATTAGCTAAAAACCTCTCAACAAATGCTCCTTCACTGGGTCACCGTGAGACAACGCAACAATCTCACCTTCACGGTGATGAATCCACACGACCCGGGATCCGCTCGTACACCGCCCAGGTCCAATTTCACCGGGCGCTCGGGAGATTCATGTGAGGTTTCCTGCGCTCTCCTTGTTGCTGAGGTTTAACGCTAACAGCCGTTAGCGACTCTCTCCATTCTTCGTCTGCCGTGAAAAGGTTCCAACACCCCGGATGAAGAAAAACGGCACCGCCCGCTTCACCCGCACACTTCCAGGTCAAACCGAAACCACCGAATTATCGTCACACGTAAAAATACTGATGAATAGTTAAAATGACAATGTTTCTGTTGCTTATATAATATGTTTGGTATAGCTTACAATTCAACATCACTGATTATCAGTCTACATAAAAATATAGGCTTGCAATATTTAGTTAATGCAAACGAGACACCTGGAAAACTTTGTGAAATGGGAATAAATACGAACTCAGTTGGATCTTTGCTAGGATATCCAATATCTTAATACCCCACAAAGTATTCATCTTTTATGAGCCATATTTTGTTTGATTTTCATTTTAACAGTAAACAGGACAACAAAATAGTGACTTATTCAAAAGAAGACTTGGGTGTATAATGGTGTGAAAAAGTCACTCCCGATTTCTCTGCATGTTTCAGATTCTCAAACAAATTTAAATATTAGTCAAAGACGACACAAGTAAACACAAAATACAGTTTTTAAATTAAGGGTTTTATTATTAAGGGTGAAAAAAAAATGCAAACCTACATGGCCCTGTGTGAAAAAGTGATCGCCCCCCCTGTTAAAACCAAACAGGGTTATCACACCTAAGTTCAGTTTCTCTAGCCACAACCAGACCTGATTTCTGCCACACCTGTTGTCCATAAAGAAATCACTTAAACAGGGCCTGCCTGACAAAGGGAAGTAGACCAAAAGATCCTGAAAAGCTATTTATCATGCCGAGATCCAACGAAGTTCAGGAACAAATGTCGAAAGAAAGTAATTGAGATCTATCAGTCTGGAAAGAGTTATAGTCATTTCTAAAGCTTTGGGACTCCAGCTAACCAGTGAGAGCCATTACCCACACATGGTGAAAACATGGAACAGTAGTGAACCTTCCCAGGAGTGGCCGCCTGACCAAAATTACCCCAAAAGCCCAGGTCACATCAGACCAACAACAACATCCAAAGAACTGCAGGCCTCACTTGCCTCAGTTAAGGTCAGAGTTCATGTCTCCACCATAAGAAAGAGACTGGGCAAAAATGGCTTGCATAGCAGAGTTCCAAGACGAAAACCACTGCTGAGCAAAAAGAACATTAAGGCTCGTCTCAATTGTTCCAGAAAACATCTTGATGATCCCCAAGACATTTGGGAAATACTGAAGATGTGTGTTCCATTTCATCTGCTGTAAAAGTAACACCACATTTCAGAAAAGGAACATCATACCAACAGTAAAATATGGTGGTGGTAGAGTGATGCTTTGGAGTTGTTTTGCTGCTTTAAGAGTTGCTGTGATAAATGGAACCATAAATTCTGCTGTGTACCAAAAAATCCTGAAGGAGAATGTCTGGCCATCTGTTCAGCACCTCAAGCTGAAATGAACTTGGGCTCTGCAGCAGGACAGTGATCCAAAACACACCAGCAAGTCCACCTCTGAATGGCGGAAAATGAAGACTTTGGAGTGGCCTGGTCAAAATCCCAGTACCCATTCATTAAACTTGGCTAAATAAAGAAACGTTTCCAAACAGAGTGACCCATGACCCTGTCTTGTTGCTGAGAATAGACCACATGCAGATCCTTATTCTGTTTCTAATGTATAGTCATTTAAAGATATCATTGTGTTCAGCTCACAGTGGAGTAGGAAAAGATGTAAATATATAATATTGTTTATGCATTAAAAAAATATATATTCTTTGTGTCCTGCAAGTAATTTTAACAATTTTGGCCCACCTGGCAAAAAGTTTGGACACGACTAGTTTAGAGAGCTCATACTGATTGACCCAATTTGGATTGTATTGTTGAATTAAAGTCGTTTCACAGGACTGTACTGTGCCTCTCCACATACTGCCACCTACTGGCCAAATATTGTAAGTTCACAAAAAAAATCTGGTATCGAGCACCTGTTAACCCTTACAGGGGCAAAAATAACATCAATCAACTATGAGCTAATACATACAACTGCAAAAAAATAAAATAATAGTTTAATTTCGATCACTGTGAAATTACAGTAAATCATCTTTCTATTAAAGTGGACACCATGCATCACTGGGTATATTAGAACCGAATTCTGGTACTGTACTGTTCTTTAAAAACACTAAAACAGCAGTGATAAAACCATAATTTTACGGATCACTTCAATGTTTAGAGCTAGTTTTGTAATGGTGAAGTACATAACATGACATATAGACAGGGGAGTCCATATGATGCTAGTGACCACACCCATGAACGAAGGATAGGGATAAACTATTGAAAACATGGGGAAAAAAATCCTGATTGAGGTAATCCCAAATCAAGCATGAAAAAATTCAAATATTTAAGGACATAAATTTACTGCATTAAAAATATGTTTTAAGCCTTGAAGCTAATAGTTTTCAGAAAAGCGAGGAAAAAAAAAAAGCATCAAATGTGTAAAATATGAAGTTAAAAAATATAACAACAATGTCCAAAGCTTAGTGAAACCTTTATTTTTTACACTTGCCTGATTAACATGTCAAAGAAAATGTATGTACTAATGCAAAGTGGTTATAAAAATAAAGTAGATTCTTATGTAAAGGACATGAGTACAATCAGAAACCAGTAAATAAGGGACCATATCGCTTATTGTTAGTTTCTCTGTTATGGTTTATCCAGCCTCCAATCTATTGAGCAGGAATATTATCAAACAGTGCTTGGATGATACAAGGACACATTGGACATGAGTACATGTAAGCAATCTCAGCAATAGGTCCACATTAGCTCAATTCACATTACGACAAAATAAATGTAACAATGTTGAATATATGGACGAACAAAGCCGTTATTACAATAAATATGACCGGATCAAAAATAATAATACAGATTGTATTCTCCTCATGACTCTTTAATTCAGTGGTTAAAACTCTGATGAGCCTTTAACGTTAGTTCTGCACTGTAACTTCACTCCTAATATCCGAAATACATGGTATCATAAACCTTAAGAACGCATTAATACATATAATAGTCGTTAACAATGGTGATTTAGTTAATAAAGAAACTGCTTTCTGTTAGTGCATCAAACCTCGCAACATGCATTTATTCAACAGTGGCTGTAGGAGTGGAATGACTTGCATACTCCTATCAGCCAATGTCCTCTACAGAGAATGATACTAGGTGCAGTATCTGGGTATAAACATCTTAATATACTCATTTAAGAGAAAAAAAAAAGAAAGTTCCACAGTTCAGGGAAGTTCATGTAGAACGTGAATCTTGCTTTATATCATCCTTTAAATGACACACACAAAAATGATGTCAAATACATAATGAGTACATGTGGCAGCTTATTATATCAAATGTCTGTCCAGAAGAATTCATTTCAATTAAAAAGACGGACGGAAGTTTCTTCTGTGTTTCAAAACTGTCCTCTGAACTCCTGGTAAAGAGGTAAAAGTGTTGAAAAAGGCAGTTGGTTTTTTTTTTATAATAAAAAAGAAAAATCCACTTCATTAAGCTATTGCCTTGGCTTCAGGCTGGAACGCCTCCCAAAACTTTATGAGCTGGAATAGAATCAGAGGGAGACAAATAAAAACTGTTAAAGCATGGTCTGACCAATCACTTATAAGCTTCTAACTTGGTCTTATTGAACATTAACTGCTACTGATAGTTACAGTGAGCTTCATGCTTATTGTTAGTCCAAATAAAGATGGATAAAAACCTTTAAATAAATTCATCACAGTATCAATGTTTGCATTATCAATATAGTTTATAAATACTTGGACTGCAATAACTATTAGCCAATTATATACGTGCTATGCATTCAGACTCTTTATACCAGTAATATTTATTTATGTGATGATGTTTAATGCAGCATAAATGTTTTAGGTGGTCATCAGAGATGTTCTGCTGAAGTCACCAAGAACCCCCAAGTGGTTTCATTGCCTAAACAGAAGATGTTGCCAGTTTTTCAATAAACCTTGTTCTAAACATGGTAAATTATTGTAAATAGACCAGGTTTATAAATGGCTTTGGTAGCCCTAACCCAGGCCACAGCCACATGTGGCAGGGTAGGAAGCTGGAATTGAACCCCCAACTTCTTGATTGCAAGAGGACTAGACTTCCTAATAAGCCACAAATATGCTCCAAAAATGCAAATAATGAGTTTCATTTTTTCCCTTCAGTAAGTGGATAAACTTCTCACCATCTGGGGTCTATGTTTGCAATGAATCCAAAGCAGAGGGGCATAAACACTGTTCAGTTAGGTCATATCGTCATCACAACATAACGCCTTCCTGATGTCGTGCATTATCATCACTAAGGGCCCCCAGTCCAGCCTGGTGGCCAATGGCTGAAAGAAATGGGCCTCTTTGTACCAACATATTTAAACCCCATGGAAACAGATCACTAATTAAAGTTCCTGCAAACTCTGATCACCTTAAAGTATAACCTATACAAATGCTCCACTTGATTTTATTTTAAAGGAACTGTCTGGGGTGCCAATGAATATAACATGCAGTTTCTTTCCCCACTAAATAAATCTAAACAAAACGTAATAATAAAAATAATAAAATAACTGAGTGTCGGATTATGCAACCACAAAAAAGACAAATTTATTTAAAGCCTTTTTACACATCTGCACTAGGGGTGCCAATAAGTGTGGAGGGTACTGTTGTAACATGCAAAAGAATAACTTCAAAAATGGCATTTAATTGAAATTGTAGATGTCCAAAGTAATACTTTATTTGGTATGGTAACTACCCGTTGTTGAGACTGCAGCATTGCCTCCAAATACTTGATTATTTGGCTCTTGAAGTCCTTGGCCTTTTGTTTCTGCAATGAGAAGAAGTCTTGTCACGTCTCAAGATCTTTGACCAAAAAAAAACAGCTGCAGGAATCTAGGATTTTTGGCAGAACATCAACATTTTCCGCAGTGCACTAAGACTGGTGGTGGCCTGAAGAGGTCAAAACCAGTAGCATAAAGAACTTCACTGTGAGATCTTCTCAGCTGTGATTGTAATCACCTTAAAGTACACAGCTTTACAAGGGAATCACAGGACTTCAGCTTTAGGACCCATTAGAAAGTCATGTGTGCTCAGTTGATATTTTACAATTAGCCACGAATGCTCATCTTTTCATATATATGAAATAAGGAATATATATGAATATAGCAGAAATTGGGTCACCAGGATAACTACAGGTAAAGACTAATATCTTTGCAAAGTTGAAGACATAACATATGTTTGACACTGCAGATGAAAAGTAAAAGAGAAAAAGTTGTAAGACGGGAAAAACTCTACAACGAACCTCAAATCTGAGAACCTCCTTCCGTACGGTCATCCCAATCCTGTCGAAGTCCCTCTCATACTGAGTAACCTTAGCCTCCCACTGACGACAAACAGGAAAAGAGAACAAATGTTAAACCGGGACAATTATAACAAATGATTTAAATTATATTTGACTTGGAAAAGTTAGTTTTTGAACAAATTTAAGTTCATCTGGAAGCAAATGGTATTTTAGAGAAATTTCAATCTTTTAAGTTGCGTCACAGCACTGAAACAGCACTTTTAAGAGTAATAGAGACGTATCTGTATTAAATGTGCTGTATAAGTAAAGTTGACATTGACATCGATCTCTATTATCGGCAACAACCGCACACTACATTTTATCTTTAGAGGATGACAGAAAGACAAATGAACCCAAATTACTGATTCTGAAGTTCTACAGGACCTAGGAGGCAAGGGTTACTAATATTAAGGATCTATTAAGATTGTGTGCCGAGTCTCCCCTGATGAGCTCTCCCTACGTTTCCTTCGCCAGCTATAACGTCAGCAAAGAAGCCAACGAAGGTGGAGGTAGAGTCGCTCACGGAGAAGGTTATGATATGCAGACTCACCCATGCAAAGCAGTTGGATCATGCAGCTGAAAATCGGTACAAAAACAACCTAACCTTATGGCCCATTTTTGAGATATCTGGTAGTTCAGGCAAAAGCTCATGACTTTGGACTGAATTTTTTTAAGTGCAAGAATATGGAGTTATTACAAAACGCAGGACGAATGGTGTGGATTCTTTAAAAAACTGAAAGTTGCCTTTATTATTGTTTAGTGTTTCATTAAAGTTTCCCCATTGTATCCTTTTAGCAATGTTGTTAAAGAGGGAAGATTTTTCTATTGTGCTGAAAATTAACATGATTGTGAGTGATGTGCCATTTTAAGAGGGTAAGAACTAAAAATTAGCTCCGAATTCAAACTCTGAAGATCCAAATCCAGTTTCAATGCATTCAGTGTGTTCAGCGGGTCGCCTGCATTTAAGTAAAGCAATGCTGTGTGGGTCTGGCCTCGCTGGGAATCTAAGAACTCTTCTCTAGCCTTTAGAAGCCAACAGGATCAATAAAAATTACACATCAGGCTGTTTGAACACGTTGTTGACGGTTGAATCCCAGTAAGAATCACTTCCCCAGTCCGTGTAATGCGAGTATTTTTCGCTGCAGGAAGTGTGCCGTTACCTCGGTGATCTCTTCCTTTGCCTGCTGCAGCTTGTCTGGTTTGTTGGCCCACAGCAGCTTGGCTTCAGCTTCTCTCTTCTTCTGGAGTGTGCTCTGAGCCTCCTGCCATCGCTGCCACGCTCGCACGCGCTGGTCAAAGCAACCCTGTGCAAATCCATTTCAGACGACTTACAACAGAAATAACCAGATATGCACTTATTAATCAGCCAGTGTTAAAACTAGGCTACATTAACCTTGATTGGCTCTAGCTGGTGATCGGCAGGTCAAATTCTGAAGGAAATGGGCTTTTAGTCTGTACAAGTGAATGCATTTAAACTGAAAACTCGCACCTTTATTTCAGTTTTTAAAACACATTTACAATGAGCTTGCTCTCTGATGCGCTTCTTTGTTGACAGTTCAGTAAAAATCTGATCTAAATAGGAGCGCAGAGTTTGATGCAGAAATGGGAATTATTGTTTAAGTCCTTTCATTTTCTAAAGTAATCCAAACCACAGTTTTAGAGGAACAGAATTAGTAGGAAAACCTGTAATGGTAATTGTTTGTTAACTTTAAGTCTTGTATGTGTTGTGGTTCATAGAAAGAACTTTTTAGGGCTAGGAGAAGTCATATATGCATATTTAGTAATAACAGGATATAATATGTATGTAAAGACATCAGAAACATGACGTTTTTTAGAACACTTAATGCTGCTGATGGTTTACAAACTAGAATAAAAGCTTTATGACTCAATATTTAAAAATCCACGTGTCAGAAAAGCATTAAATTCACACATTAACTTAACCACATAAATCATTGTGGCCGCTTTGTTTGATTCCATAAAGAATTGCACAAAACCTGCCTACAACCGTTCATTCGTTTAAGTTCTAGCAAAAGTCCTCACAGCGTCTCTCACATCATAGCGGTCATCCTACCCGCACAGCACCAAGCAGGCGTATATAGTCAGCTAGCAGCTCGCCGAAGATGAAGAAGTCGCTTCCCGCCTGCTCCTGATGCAGCTGCTCCATCTTGTCCTCCACCTCTGCCAGCTGGGAGAGGGCCCGGGACAGGGCTGTGTTGTCCTCAGAGTTTCCCAGCATGGCTATACTTTTTGCAAACACAGCTGTGTTTACGCACAGCTCTGGTGTTGAAGGGGGAGAACAGAAAATATGTTGATCTGAGCTGCGTTTTTTCCCCCTCTGCGGGAAATAATTGGATCAGCATATACAGTAGCTTACCTTTTCTGTGATTGACCAGAGAATCAACTACAGCCTGAAGCTTCCTCAGCTGCTGCTCCTCCATGTCCACCTCCTGGAACTTGTCCTCGAACCACTGAGACACACAAACAATGACTACATTAAATCAAAGAGACAAACACAGCCAAACATCCTCATTAAGTTTCTGATGCTCTTGTTATGTATGCAGTCGTTATAGTACAAAAATACAGGGCAATCACCCCTATAAACGTAACAAAAGCAAATTATTTATTATGGTCATACAGAAAAATATAGTCTGACTTAATTTTCGATCCTGTCCTGCATTAAGAGAAGCGGTGTATTACTGAGCTGCTTTGGGTTTATTCTAAAGTATGTCTTCTGTAAAATCCCTAATGAAACAATAACCAAATATCCATGAACAGAAACTCTGAACAGACTCGCTGCTTCTAACAAAGAAAAGCATGCCCACAGCATGATGCTGCCACCACATGCATCAGGTGTCAGGGTGTGGTCAGAGTTACGTGCAATGGTAAGCTTTCTGCCGCAGACAGTGTTTTGCTCGTACGGCAAAACGTTGAATTTTGTGTCATGGATTTTGAAGACATGATTACCATGTCCTCTACAAGGCATTTACCATATATAACAGCTTACCCTACAGTAGATTTAACATAATAAGACACAAATTCAAAATTCTTCAGCCAGTGTGAGAGATGGTAAGGTGCTTCATCCTGCCTCCTCTTACACTGTCAGACTCGTTCATCTTGATGGTCATCTTGCTGACGGCGTCTGATGCCCTGTTGATCATTTTGAGGAAACCAGCTCCACTGAGGGCCTGCGTGTTTACTGCTCTGGGGAGCTGAAAACAAACAAAGGTTTATTAACTTGGTAATAAATTAGATTTAACAATAGGTGAGTTTCCATTACGCTAACCTGAACATGTGTGTCCAAGAAATAATTTACCCTACACCAGAGCTGCCACTTCAGACAAATCCAAGACCTTCATCTGTTAACTTCCTGTTGTGCGAGACATATATTTTCTTATGGTTGGTAAACCTGGTCTTTAGTGGAGCTCTAAGAAGCTCAGGTAATGTCTGCTGACAGTCTAAAACGAGGCTAACACTGTTGTGGAAATCTGTAGGTGTAATACTTTTAAAAAGAACAGAGGTGATCTCCTTGCCTGCTCAGCTGCCATGTGTCTAAAGGTCTAAGAGGAAAAAAATTGTTACCTTTTTTCATCAGTAAAACTATCGTGATAATTATTTCAGAATGGCGTCCTCTTTAAATTATACAGTCTTTGTGGTGGAGGAGCAAACAGCTGTAGCTCGGGTCCTGTTTCACACCACTTCTGCTTCTTTCACAGCGGTTACATTGTGAACCTATATCAAAATGTGACCAAATGCTGAGGAAATATGTAACATTAGTAGATGTTTATTGGATTATGATGACACTACATTTCTCAAGGAGCATAACACACACTCACAGTAGCAGATATTAAATGTATTACAGTTAAGGTTGAATGAAACCAAGGGTTGCATAGGTCATTTGTTTCTGCCCTGTTAGATCCAGTGGTAAAATTATGGGCTCAGAAAACTACCCTGCTTCCTGGAAAAGCCTTCTGCTATGAAAACACACCTAATAATAAATATTATTATATTATATTTAGCATTTTTTAATTACCAAACAAAAAACGGTGCATATTCATAGAATGTGCCATTTTAAAATCCCCCAGTACTCACATCTCCTCTTTCCAAGAATTCATGGACGTCGGGATCTTGTAGTAACATTGGGTGAGACACTATTCTCTGAAGATACCTACACAGAACACAGTATCGACAACATATTGCCACAATAAACAGTAAAACTAGAGTGAAACATAAACAAACATACCTGAGAATAAAAACAGAAATTATTACTACACTAGAATAGCTGAGTAAAAACATGAATGAAGGTTAACCTCTCCAGAGCCGCTCTTCTCTTTTCCACAAACTCCACAGATGACGGGTCATCCATGCCCACCTTCACTTTTGTCATTCCTGTTGATCCAAAGGTTAGTTAGAAACGCAACACAAAAGACAAAACATGCAAACAACAAATCAATACCCTTGCAAAAATGCCATAGCCTTTGTGCTTTTTCACATTTTGCCAAGTTGCCATGGATTTTTTGAGATAGACAAACACAGAGTAGCAGAATGTCTCTGGTTGTCAGATCGGATGGAGAGCTTTTGTGAACATCAAATGTCAGGTCTGGCCACAGATTCAGCTTTTCTTCCACGACTGCCACATATATTAGTCCATCCATCATCACCTTAACCAGCTTTCCCTTCCATGCATATGAAAAAGCATCCCCACAGCATGATGCTGCCACTCCCATGTTTGGAGTAACGTGTTTAGGGTGATGTTCGGCCATCTAGAAACTTCCCTTTTCGTCTTACCTGACCAGAGCAACTTCTTCCACGTTTGCTGTGACCCCTACACGGACTGTGGCAAACTGCAAATGGGACTTCTACTTCTATTAGTTTTCTTTCAACAATTAACTACTTTGTGTTAGCCCATCATATAACATCTAAATAAAATACATTGAAGTTCGTGGTTGTCGTGGGACAAAATGTGAAAGAGACCTTCGCTTACCTACAACACTTTTCTCGGGTGGAGGCGGTATGATGCAGCCATGGAGCGACTGTTTGGCTGACAGCTTTTCATAAAGGCCTAAGAAATCGCTGAAACGCCTTCTGGCAGTGAAGACCTTACTTTTGAACATGGGCAAAGAGGTCTGGAGAAAAACACGGAAAGAGAAGGTGAGAGTGGTCGTGTAACGATTCACGCAAGGTGTGAAACATCCGAACGTTGAATACACACCCTGGTGGATACTTTGTAGGCCACATATGCATTCATGCCATCTCCTGGGAGGGAAACAAAAAACAAACGACAGATTACGGTTAGAGAATTTGTAAAATTTCACATTGGTATTAAAATCTAAATACGGAGAATTTGTAACGGCAATATTTAAAAATATATCTATAAATGGAATTTATCTAAACTGACCAACTTTCTCTGGATTGGTTACAGCAACATCCACATCAAAACTATCCTTGGCCTCTTCCTCTTCCAGCTGCAATGAACAAGACAACATTTATACAATTTAAATTCTGAAACCAAAGCAGTTTAAACATTTTGCCTGGCACAGATGCATATAAACCCCAGGCAGTAAATGGTCATTGTGCGAGTGGTTTCCTGCAGGCGTTTGTAGGGTTCTAGAAAGCCCGGCTAGGGCCTGTACCTGCTCCAAGGAGCTGGGCTGCAGAACTGCTGGGCTCCGAGCAGACGGAAGGCCAAAGGAGGTGGAGAGATCTTTCCGAGCAGAGCTGCCAGATGTGTCTGAGCTTAAATCTGCCTGTGCTTCTGGGGACAAAAAAAAAAAAAAAGCAGAACATGATAAGACATTTCACACTGGGTTTTAGATTAATGACACATTTTCTCTCTCCACATAAGTTACGGCTGGCCTAGTATTCATTTCTGTTTAGCTGCGTCTCCTTCCTGTCTTGTCAACCCCCAGTCGGCTCCTCATACTGAACTCAGTTCCCCTGAAGGTCTCTCCTAGTTGCTGTGCGACACTGATGATGTTCTATACATTTTGCCCTGTAACAGCATTCTGACCTGGCTGTTTTTACAGTAATTCAAATGGCGATTTCTATCTAACACAGTGCGTCTGAATGTTTCTATAAAAGTACCACCTTGGGAAATCCTACCGTAGTTTGTCCTGTGTCTAGACATCTTAAAGCAGTACTGTCACTGGGCATAGAGTAACAGTACTCGTCAATTGGCACCACCTGATTGGGTGATTCAGTTTAAAAGTGTGTTCCATTTTAACTCCTAATTTTAAAATCTGACATTAAAAAAATCTTAATCTTGAAACGATTCTTATCTCATTTAATTATTTAATAAAACCTCCTTTGGTGAACAGGTTGCTACAGTGTAAAATACTAAAAAGAGTCGGTTGTTAGCGCTTTACCACACATTTGTTCCTTCTTACCTTGTAAATAATTAAAACCAACATTTCCTCTGAGTGCCACTGAAGGCAGTGGTGCTGGTACCACAGCATGGATCTATCAGATTTACAAGGTAAGGGTAGGTCTGTGAGTATAAGGTGTTAACCTGCAAACAGGTCGTCATCATCATCATCATCATCATCGGAGTGAACTCCGTTGGGTTTGGCAGCGGTGGCCTCCTCACTGAACAGATCTGCGGCCACCTCTGGCTGAGAAACTCCTCGGCTGACAGACGCCGGGTGGTTCTGGAAACACTGAGAAACACCAAACAGCATAACAGCAGGCATTTATCGGTCTGCTGACTGTTACCACAATGATAAACAGGAGGAGGCTGGGCTGCAGATTAGCAGAGAAAAAAATGTAACAATTTGGAACAAGAAAAAGAGGGAAATGTTCATCTGGGCACTAAAAAACAGAAGGCCTTAAAATGGACTAAAAACAACCATGACTGCAGGCAAAAAGCTGCAAACAAGGGAAAAAACCTCCTAGCAAACACTGTTAGCATCAGTCATCTGGTTTAGTTGTGTAACACAACACATCTCCATTAAATTTTTTGCGCCATTTTGCCAATTTTACGGTAAAGCTCATATTTGTCGCGGAACTGTCAGACGTTTCCAGTAATTGTTTTTTAAGCAGGTCAAATCAGATAAAGATGCTAACTTTTCCAGCCTCTGTGTCACAGAACAATGCAGATATACTGAAACAAGTGGGAGGTGACACAGCTGGAGACATACGTTGCTGACAAAAATGTCCTCTCCCTCGTCGCTGTCTCCGTCTGTCATGTCAGACAGTCCGGGCTCTGGCTGCTCTGACACGGAGAAAGGAGGAGGATTCCGATCCGAGCTGGACGCCATAGCCCCTGTTGTCAGTGAGAGCGTACAGGGCGGAAGTGATGGAATCAAGAAGGGAGGACGGCTGCAGCGACCCCTGCTGGTCCTCCACTCTATATTACACCAATGTCATAAAGCAGTAAAAGGTTGTCTTCAGCAAAACATGTGTAAAGACAAGTTTTCAGTCTAAAAGCTAGAGGTTTAATAACAAATATTTCTATACATTTGGAGAGGTAAATATTTGACCATCTTAGATACATGTGAGAGACTGCAAATACTTTTGTCTTATGTTGAACTGATTTTTTGTACTTATACATTTAAAATTGAAGGATCTATTTTTTTTAACGATTTTTCTTTAAATTCTCATTCAGGCTTAAGAGAAAATAATGAAATGGGCTTAGATGTGGACTACCTTGAGTTCTTGGGGATCTGTGTGAGGTTGTTACAGTACAGTAACCTTGAGTAAAAAATCCCAGCTTCATGGCATTTACACAGAAATAAAACTAAGGTTGTGTAAAATGATGTAACTGGAGGTTGTATAGTGGAGCAGTTGGTAGCACTGTTGCTTTGCAGCATAAAGCTCCTGTGTTTGAATCCCGAGCGGGCTTCTTTCTGCATGCAGTTCATATGTGGGCTCTCTCTGGGTACTCTGGCTTCTTTCTGCACTGTTAATTGGTTAATCTAAATCACCCTCAGAGTGGGCATGCTTGGTCTTTTACCCTGTGACATATTAGCGACCTGTCCAGGGTGTACCCCACCTCTTAACCAATCACGCTGGAAACAGGCACCAGCCCCCCGTGACCCTTCAAGGAAAAGCGGGTATAGACAGGAGATGGATGATCCGTTTCCACTTAAAACAGACAAGTATTCCTTCTACTGGCATACTGATTAGTAGTTATAAACATGTTATCTATATTATTTATTATTTTGATATTTATACACAGATAAGCAAAACCATAGAAAAATGGCTGCTTAATTCACTAGTGCTTTTTAACTGGTTATTGCATAGAATATATCTTTCTGTCATATATTAGCTGATTTGTAGGGCTACATGTTGATGGAAGCCACCCTGCAGTCCGTTGATTGACAGACAGGCTGCTTGTAGCTTGCCAACTATACTTTTAACCCACTATTAATCCTGGACTGTATGTAACTGGATCTGAATCCAACTAAATGAATGGATTAATCTGAAATTAAATCAAAGCAAACTGGATTCTCTATAATTGGATAGGAAATAGCGCGGTGTGGTAGTGCTTAGAGAAGACATTTGTTAGGAACTACTACTAAAAAAAAGCCTGAACTCATATGAAGTTAGCCGATCAGTTTGTACCACTTCAAATATACTAAGAAAATTGTTTTTTGTCATAAAGTGAGGTTTATAAGGTAATATAGTTTGGAAATGTATCTGGGCACTCTGCATAAGCTGTAATCATTTTCACCATGGTAAAAACTTTAGAATATGACTGTACTTTGATCATAAGTGCATTCAATTAAATTTAAAAAAGTGAATATACAGATTCATTACACACAAAACATTTTTTTCTGTTAAGTTTGATCATTTGGGTTTACAGCTAATAAAAACCCATATCGCTAAACACTTAATCCTTGGTTTGCTCACAATGGGATCTTGATTTGTAAATTAAATGAAAAATGTACTTTTATCTGTAAAGAGGAACTTGGACTACTAAGCAACACTACTTTTTCTTTTTAGCCCATGTAAGACTGTTCTGACATCTGTAGGTTCATAACTGGCTTGAAGCCTCCAATGGGTGTAGGCTTTGCTTCACAATCCTCCCAAATTTGCAGTTATTCCCAGTGCTTGTGAATGTTTTTCTACCACATCAGCTCCAATTGAGCTTTCAATCACTTCTGAGGAAAAAGACAAGCAGAAACATTTACTTTGTTAGTATTCTTAATAGCTTGTATACACAATGTATAGGAGCACCAATAAAAAAAACATTTTTGTCCAGACATTTTTTGACATTTTTTTTTAAAAAGCCACAGATTTTTTTCTTCTTCTACAGAAAGCAAAAAAGCTCTGTACATTAACAAACAGAACAGCAGAATTCCTCATCACGAGCCACCAAGTCAAACAACTCAATCGCTCATTTCATATCATCTCTGAAGCAAAAAGAAAAAAAAAACATGAAAAAAAAGACCAGCTGCCTGCTGCTTACCTAGGACACTACGTTACACAAACAGCTTCTTGATATTTAAAACACAAGATATGTAAGAAATGTACTTTCCAAAAATTGTGAAAAAGTGCAATACAGGTTCAACTGTTTACAACTCAACAGATCGTTTCCCAAACCGTGTCCGCTCCTTTTTCTCCGTTTCCTTCGAAACGCGCTCCTCGTTTGTCTCCAAAGTTAAAATCTCTTACAGTTATACTGACATTCATGACGATGCACATTTATGCAAAACATGGTATTCACAAAAAGTAGAGGAAATTACTATGATTGCAAATGACAAAATTTCTTTGGGTAAGAGGGTCATGAAAAACTAGCCTCCGAGGCAGACCTATTTTTCTTCTTTTTTTTTACAGCAGATTTGTGTTGAGAACAAGCTTCTTTTTATTTTTCTTCTTACAAAACCTACCATATATATAAAAAAAATCTGGGAATCCCTTTAAAAAGGCTAACATCTTTGTATTTTCTAATGTTTGTATCAGAACCACAGTGTGGCAATTGATGAAGAGGAGCAGAAAAAAACAAACATCAAAAAATGCCCAAGTATTTCAGCGGAAGAAATGTCGTTTTTTCATTTTGGGGGGGGGGGGGGACGCACACATACGACCAAACTTGTTGTATAAAAGATAACTTTTCATTTGCTGCTGTATGATTGAATGACTGATTTCTTCTTTTTAGGAGAGCTGTCAGGTGGTAGGAGGTGGCTCAGCACCCTGAGTCCGCGGTAACTCTGACCTGCGTGGAGCTGCTCTCCAAGTCCCACAGAATGATCCACAAGTTCTCATGGAAGCGAGGGGCGAATTAACGGCGAGTCGTCTCCATGGTCTGACGTACAAACACGTTGGTAAGGCTTTTAAAACGGAGCTCCCACAACAAACAGAAAGAGCGAAGAGCATTTTAGTGGACGAAGTGGACGACACGATGCCAGGGGAGAAAGTTCCTGTAGAAACCCAATCAGGCTTCACTCCTCTGCTGATATGAAAACTGAGCTTCAGGACTCAATTTAAATCACAAGTAATAATAATAATAATAATGAAACAATGGGAAAATATGGAAAGAATGAGGCAGTTTAAAAACAACATGTATGTACATATTCGTAAGGATATGCATGTAAAAAATAAAATAACATTGAAAATAATAGGTCATGGCACAGTATATAACATAAGAGGGTAAAAAGCAAAATAGAAATAAAATATTGTAGTTTTGTAAAAAAAAAAAAGAAAAATATATAGTAAAGGGAGGAGCTGACATCCGATGCTCACTTCACTGAAACGGCCCAATAGATATGCAAAACGCACAAAAAAAAAAACACTGATCAAACACTGTGTTGTAGTCAGCGCTGCACATGCAGCAGCATCAAAAACCAGCAAGTTTATGATCTTCGTCCTCTTCATGTCACGTCGAGTCGACCGTCTGCGGCGGGTTTGTTGCTGGAGGAAAAAGATAAGATTCACAATCGTCCGGCTGAAAGCAACCAGTGCTTAAAAGTTCATTGTCTCTGAGATTTGTTCTTCATATAAACATGAAGCGTCTCCATTATCTTCCTCCTCATGGTGATCTCCTGTCTGAGACTGAGCAAGGTGAGCCGGGAAGAAGTTCCTAGATTTAAGTCTGGAGGTCCGTTGTCTCTTTTGGGCCCCAGAGGCCGTTACATGTCCACAGTTTGCCTGTGAAAATTGTGTGGCTTTTCTGCATATATGTGTGTGTGTGTGTGTGTGTGTGTGCATGTGTGTGTGTGTGTGTGAGTGAGAGAGAGAGAGTGTGTGTCTCTCCGAACGAGTGCATGGTCATGGCGCTGTTGTGATGGCGTTCAGGTCTTTCATTAGGCCCTCGAGGTGCGCCATCTCTTCGGTCAGCTCATCGGGCTCGTAGCTCTGAGGGAGAGGAACAGGGTTACTGCGAGGGGCAGGGGAGGGGCAGGGGGGGGAGGGAGGCAAGCACCTGGAAGGAGGGAAGGAAGAGAGGAAAGGAGAGGAGGAAAGGAGGGAGAGGAGATCAGTCTGGGATCCATCAGAGACAACAGGAGGGAGGTGGATGGGTGGGTTGAGGCGAACTGGGGATGGGTCAATGAGACTAAAGCAGACAAAAGCAAAACATGGACAACCAAAAAGAGCCACAGCCAATCATACAAGAGCCATGGAGGTAAAAGTAAAAAAATATAAGTCATTCCAGTTATGGGTTTTGTTATGACCAGTTGTTAGAACAAAAAATTTGTTTCAAAAGCAGCCGACAACGGCAAGAAATTAAAATGAGATTGAAGTAGGAAGAAACAAAAAGAGAGAAAGAAGAAACAGAAAATGTGATTACAACAAGTCCGGCTGAAAGTAACTGTATAACCCAGAGCCTAGACAAAAACCTGACATGGATTTGGGAGGGTGATGTGTGAATATTTTTTGGACAAGACTCATAATAACTAAAATATTTACCATCACCATCATTGCAATGCTACGAAGTGCCAACGTGGGGCGGTATACTCACGCTGTCTACATCCTCCAGCATTTTGCTCGTCTCTGGTACGTCGGGGGCGTTGGGCACTGTGACTATCATTGGAGTGCGTGTCCTTCCTAGTGTTCCGATGCAGGCTGTTTTTACAACGTGAGGGTGAGTTGGAGGCCCTGGAGGGGGAAGAGGTTTGTAAAAGCTTAGAGTTAGTGCTGGCATGGGCCACCCTGAGCGATTCCTTAACTTATGTTAGAATACAATTACTTATCCTACCTGCAGGAAGGTCCTGTGATGCACTGACATCAGTCCATCACTCTATTTGAATTCTCTTTATTGACATCATAACTATGATTAATCAGTACACTACAATGCCAGCAAAAGTATTGAGAGCCCTAATACTTTTCCACATGTTGTTATTTTACAACCTCAAACTTTCTTGTTTTTTACTTATTTTCATTTGGTTTTATGACAAAGCAACACAATGTAGGAGCATAACTGAAGTTGAAGAAAAGTATTTTGTGTTTTTACAAATACAAATCTAAAAAGTGTGGTGTACATTAATTTTCATCCCCCTTTTACTCTCAGCCTTCCATCTTCCCATCGACTCTCACCGAACTGATATCTCCATATTGTGCAAGCATTCATTCATCCCTCAGCGCACATTTTACTGCATGTGAAAGAAGATTAAAAATGTAAAGCCAAATATACCCTATTCACAAAATCTGTTTTAATGTAAACTATACCTGACTCAGTATACTTGGAGTATACTGATGCCTAAGCTGAATCAAAATGTCAAAACATTATTTACTTACAATATTGTAATACCTTACAATACATCAAACTATAAATTACGGTGAACTTCAATAATAATAATATATTTTGAAGTGAGAAATACTATACTTTAGCTATTTTTGTCTTGCTGGGAAGAAAAAAATTAGCTGAAGGAATTAAATTACACATCCTAATACTTGTTGGTATGGTATTTTTAATTTTTATAACTGTACTATCAAACATGTCAGAGCACATTAAGCTGGACATTGCAGTCACAGTAAAATATGTTAACTGAGAAAATATGTACACTTGTCAGGGGATTTGTCAGAGAAGCTCCAACTCCTGCTCTTCAAGGGCTTCAAGGTCACTTTCGTTGCCCCTTACTCTACTCCAAAAAAGAAGTGGAGCACCCTGGTGGAGTCGTTTTCAGATGCCTCCTCATACGGGGATTGACACGGCAAGTCAGTACAACTTGCACACAGACTTGGTAGAGTTTTTATGTCAGATGCTCTTCCTGACACAAACTTGAGTCGGACCCAGGTGCCCCCCATTAAAGATGGGACTTACCCCGCTGCACCATGAAGGGATTAAAAGAAGTGCAACACCCTATGTCTTTGAAATCTAGGGTTGAGAGCGAATAGTGAAGGGCAAGGAGGGGAAACAGGATTTAACCATACTGTGCATGACGTGTCCCAATCTGCCAAAAGGATGTCTTAAAACTTTCTTTTAATAACAGTATTCCTATTGCCACTCAACCATAGAGACCAGATTTGTGGAGTACACAACAAATATTTGACTAGGGATCGGTACCTTTCACATTTGAACTGATAGGGTACCGATGCCTGATACGTGGGAATCTGTATCAGTACTCAACGGTGCCAGTTTTCGGTACTTTTGTGTGTTTATGTGGTAATAAATGTTAATTCTAACATATTTATTTCTGTGCCACCAGGGCTGCACGGTAGCACTGTTGCCTTGCAGCAAGAAGGTCCTGGGTTCAACTCCTGGCCGGAGGTCTTTCTGCATGGAGTTTGCATGTTCTCCCCGTGCATGCGTGGGTTCTCTCCGGGTACTCCGGCTTCCTCCCACAGTCCAAAAACATGACTGTTAGGTTAATTGGTTTCTCATGGAAAATCGCCCACTCTTCCATTCCCTCAGTGTCACGTTGATGTGTTTAGGGTCCGAAACATGGTATTGTTTGATTTTACTTAAATGGGTACACAGTAGTACCGACAGAATTCGGTCGGTACCCATGAAGTACCTTTATTTGTCCTGACCATCTTAGCTATGAATCTCTGCATCTCCTCCAAAGTTACCTGCTTCTCTGATTAATCCTTTGCTGGCCCGGCCCATCAATATAGTTGAACTGCCATGTCTTGGTAGGTTTGCAGTTATACCATGATTTTTCCATGTTCGGATAATAGATTAAACAGTGCTATGTTAGATCTTCAAAGCTTGGCATATTTTTTATAACCTAACCTAGCTTTAAACTTCCCCTCAACTTTATCTCTGACCTGTCTGCTGTGTTCCTTGGTCTCCTTGATGCTGTTTGTTCTCATGGTTATTCTCCCATGTTACTTTAAAAAGCCTCTGAGGCCTCTAAAGAATAGTTGTATCTGTACTGAATACAAATGCACCCCACACGTTTTACATTTTTATTAGACCAAAGACAAACAGAGGATTTTCCGCACACTTATTCTGTACAATATTTAACTTTTTATTGTGAACTTTCTGTCGGAGAGACCTTCATCAGAGCATACTCGGTCTCTTCCACCTAAAGCTCACATTAAATGGTGAAATCTTGTACAGAATAAGTGTGCAGAAATCCTCTGTTTGCCTTTGGACTATTTTTGGTTTCCAGCACCTTAACCAAGACATATCCAGGTTGAGCGGTAGTCCTGCTGTAGCTTCTACATTTTTATCGGTAAAAAATGTAAACAAAACCTTGTTTTCAACATTTTGTTGTTTGTTGTTGTCTTATGCGAAAAGGAAAAGCTGTCTAAGATGTCTGGTTTACAGCTGTGCACTTAACATTGGGGTTAGTGGAAAGGTTCAGGGTCAGGGTCAGGGTCAGGGGTTAATTACAGCTTGTTGGCTTCTTTTGCTAATAAGAATGTGCTTCTTGTAATTGCTCAAGTTATGAGCATAAATATACTGGATAAGACCGAAACTGGATTGAATAAGAATGTAATAAATATGAATGAGAATGGTTAAAATGGGCTGAGGATTTGAAAGTGAAACTCACTGTTTTGGATGTCGTTATAATTGAATTCAACTGCATGGACATGTTAATTGGTTGGAATGGTACTTTTTTGTGAAGTTTCTATATATAGATAAACTCAAGTAAACACTGAATTATAGGCAAAAACATGGTAAAGATGAATTAACGTCGATTAGATTGTATTACTTTACATTGGTGAAATGTCAAACTTGATTTTATGATCTGCAAATAAGGTCGATGTAACAAAATAAACCGTGCTAAACAGGGAATGACTCATATTGGTGGTAAAGCAGACTCTGGGTATGGCTCACCAGTCTGAGCAAGCAGGGGCATGCTGGGCAGGGAAGGGGACTCGTATGATGGATGGCCGGAGACTGGGATTGCAGGTACAGCAAAGCTCTTGAGGGGGTGGGCGTGGGCATGCGGGTGGGCTGGGCGGTGTGGGGGAAGGTTGCTGGAGTAGCTGGGCTCTTCCTCGGTGGTGGTGGAGCCGTGGTAGCTGCCCTCAGGGTCAGCCATGATCTCGGAGGGGCAGGAGACCTGGGAGGAGGCGGTAGGTGGAGGGAGGGGCTCCGAACTGGGGGTGTTCCTCACAGATTCTGGAGGAGAGGCAGAGGAAGCAGTAGAGGTACAGTTTTCACACAGCCTTCATATTTGTTTAGTGAAAGAACTGTATACGAGATGAGGATGGTGATCGTTCCACATCAAGTATGCAAAACATGGAGTCACACTTAAATGAGAAATTAATTAAAATCGTTCTCTAGGGTGTCATCAAATCTGATAATTAAGTACTAAAGACATTTTAAGCCCACTGATTCATTTGTTGCAACTTCGATAATCTGAATAAATTACAGTTTTGTTTATCTTGTGTGCAATTTACATTAATGGGTCTGACTTTTGGCAAAATTTGCAATTTAAATATATTAACGCAGACTCCATATTACAAACAACCAGGGACCTAATTAAAATTTAGAAGATTATGGTGACAAAACTAAACAGCTACAGATATTCTACGCTAATATGAACGGTGTCTTCTGACCTTTTTGGCTAACTTGTTGCGTTTACATGCAAATCAAAATCCAACTATAAAATATTTTTCTCATAATTTAATGGTTATGTGGAACACAATAAACCAGGTTTCAATAGAGAAGCATCAGTTAATTGGTCAGAGATTGGAATGAGTTAATTATCTCTAGATTGGTGATGGAAGTCAAATGCTGAAACATATTTTTCCAATTCATTGAATGCAACAAAACTAAGAACTCCCAGCATTTGCGGTCCAAAAACGCACCAACCTACAGCATGCACTTTGACGCACTTTTTTGGAGTTTAGTTAAAATCGGATTAAGGTTAATGACATGTGCTTTAACCCACAAATGAGGTTAACCTTGTAACTGCATAATTTTCTGTGAAAGAACCTGCAGCTGATTTATGTTACACTCCTTGGGGAAAAAAAGAATGGGTCAAAATCAGCTTTGACAGATCAGACCTTACAGAAAACTGGAAATTGGTATCGATCAGGAGATGACTGATGGGTAGCATTGATAGTACACATCCAATTATTATGCAAAAAACATATAAATCATTTTTTTAAGCATTAGTCTCCCCTACTTTGTCCAAATATGTTCATACTATAATCATAAAAAGAAAAATTAGGTAAATGTCTGTAATGTCAAAGGTTATCATTTCTAACTCTTAAAAATAAGCTTTTCTCAAAATGTCTTCATTATCCAGCCGGCACCTTGTTTATTCTTTGAAACATTTATCAAACTAGCTTTTATCTCAAATGTTTGTGGCTTAAGTCCAGCTCAGGACCCTTATATAAACAGCCCTCTCTCCACTTGCTGTCCTGTCTGTCTTCCACTGTGAAATAAAAGGCACCATTGCCCAAAATTCACATATGTGAAAACAATATGACATCAAACCATAAAATAATCACAATATTTAAATATTAATAATTAAACAAGTATTCTCCAGCTACAACATTAAAAGTCTAAAAACCTGGGTTTCACATTTGTTGTTTCAGCTTGCTGTTAACATCTTGTGTTGCCATTTACTGCTTCCTGGTTCTAGAGCCAATAACATTTCAATAACTCGGGTTGCCAGTGCTGGTGTAACTACATCGTGATGATAAACCATCACAGTATGCCTCTTGTAGAGGAAGTCTATCTGTTGGCTAATTTAGCACAGAAGATTTCCCCCATTTCAGCTGCACAATATATCAAACAGCTATTGTCATCACAACTGCAAAGGACTGTTTGGATGCAATATTTGGAAGGCTATAATATTTCAGGTAAGATCCATTCTCACTCTGCTAGCCGTTATTATTTTTGTCTAGTTAGATGGACTTTTTCTCATTTTTATGCTGGCACCCTATATAGATATTAGTGACCAAGATGCTAAAACTTAAGGAGAGAATAAGGTACATCATGATGGTGGAAAAGAAATAGATAAGGGAGAACTGTGGATTGATTAAAATAAATATAATCATGGAACCCTTCAAAAATAATGCAATTTAATGTTTTTCTTTTATCTTGCAGCCCTAGCCCCAACATGAGGGGATGGGCTACAGGAAAATAGCCAAGCAGCTGGGTGAGCAGGCAGCAACTGTTGTCCAATTATAAGTAAATAGAAGAAGTTCAAGATGACGGTCAATCTTCCTCGGTCTGGGGCTTCATGCAAGATCTCACCTCATGGGGCATCAATCATCATCAGGAAGGTGAGGGATCAGCCCAGAACTGCATGGCAGGACCTAGTCAATGTCCTGATGAGAGCTGAGACCACAGTCTCAAAGAAGACCATTAGTAACACATTACGCCGCCATGGATTAAAATCTTGCAGCGCACGCAAGATCCCCCTGCTCAAGCCAGCGCATGTCCAGGCCCGTCTGAAGTTTGCTAATGACCATCTGGATGATCCAGAGGAGGAATGGGAGAAGGTCATGTGGTCTGATGAGACAAAAATAGAGCTTTTTGGTCTAAACTCTACTCTCCATGTTTGGAGGAAGAAGAAGGATGAGTCCAACCCCAAGAACACCATCCCTGCCGTGAAGCATGGAGGTAGAAACATCATTCTTTAGGGGGACAGGACGACTGCACCGTATTGAGGGGAGGATGGATGGGGCCATGTATCGAGAGATCTTAGCCAACAACCTCCTGCCCTCAATAAGGGCACTGAAGATGGGTCGTGGCTGGCTCTTCCAGCATGAAAATGACCCGAAGCACACAGCCAGGGCAACAAAGGAGTGGCTCCATAAGAAGCATCCCAAGGTCCTGGAGTGGCCTAGCTAGTCTCCTGAACCCAAAGGAAAATCTTTGGAGGGAGCTGAAAGTCCGTATTGCCCAGCGACAGCCCCGAAACCTGAAGGATCTGGAGAAAATCTGTATGGAGGAATGGTCCAGAATCCATGCTGCAGTGTGTGCAAACCTCGTCAAGAACTACAGGAAACAACTGATATCTGGAATTGCAAACAAAGGTTTCTGTACCAAATCTTAAGTTTTGTTTTCCTGATCTATCAAATACTTATGTCATGCAATAAAATGCAAATTAATTGCTAAAAAATAACACACACAATGTGATTTTCTGGATTTTTGCTTTAGATTCCGTCACTCACAGTTAAAGTCAACCTATGATAAAAATTTTAAACTTCTACATGCTTTGCAAGAGGGAAAACCTGCAAACCGGCAGTGCATCAAATACTTCTCTCCACTGTATGTATGTTTTACACTCTTATTTTGGAGGGAAAGGGAAATAGTTCTTGAGTTGCTCTGCTGCAATGACGGAGTAAAATAAAAAAGGCTGTTTGTTGGGCAACACTCAGCTTGAATAAGCTTCGACTTATTTTTAATTGTTTGTCTGGCAGCATTTTGGTAGAGAAACAATGCTAAAGCTGGCATCTGCTTCAGAGCTTCCTGTCAGCGATAAACCAAAGGGCTATTTCACAGTTTTTAAATGAGTCTTGAGTTCAATTGATCATATTTGGTTTAAAATCTGAAAGATTTTTCTTAAAAGCAGTTTTTTTGGTTTGTGAATCTGTACATTATTTGTCAAATCAGACAAAATAGAATACATTTTTTTTTCTAAAAACATTATTAAAATCTAGTCTCATTCTAATAAACCCAACATTATGAATTGTTTTGCCTGGTAAGCTAGGTGTATCATTAGAGCCCTATTTAAAACACATCTTATTTTGATTTGTTTAATCTATTTGTAAAAACATAAAAGAACAATGTTAATTTAGTAAAGGACAGTTTCCCTGTTTTTAAGGCGTTTGGACAGCATTTGATCACCTGTTGCTCAAAATCTAAAATACCAACACTGATCAAACCTGAACTAAGCTATTCTACAATGAGGCTTATTTAAACACAGTTTTGCTCTATTTGTGAAAGCACAAAATGGGCTATTTAACATCTATTACTGGCATTAGGACCACCTCAGACGGGTTGAAAACTGCAGTACTTAAAGCAGTCAAACTAATTCAATATCCTTTAAAACACGGTTTGTAAGCTGCGAAATTTTTACCCTACTTGTGAAAACGCCTCTGTGTGCAAAGTATCAATTCTAGAGGTAGGGAAGAAAGCAAAATAAGTAGAGCATATATTGTTTCTACCTGATCCAAAAGCCTCAGTGTCTATGAAAAGCTGAAAAGAAGTGCAATAAAATATGTTTGCATTTAGAAAAACCCTAATTTTCCAATCTGAACAACTGTAGAGGTCTAAACTGTTCCGTACTGAAGCAGCAGGGGCCCAAAAGTAATTCAACAAAAATTTTAACCACATTAATATTTTAAAAATTGATGAAAAACAGAACAAATATAATTGAAAGCTCAAACATCAAGAGAAAAGCTACATGACAGTAGAAATGAATTATAAATGTAACAAGACGGCAGCAGCTGCCCATGTTTGAAAAATCAAAAAACAAATCAGTAAGTGAACGTGGCCAGCTAAATCATGCTATGCCCTGGTGTGCATTTCTCCTACTATCCAGCAGAGGGCAGTGTCTCACCTGAAGAGTCCACCCTTTCTAGATGGGAGATGGGGGTGGCGCAGGCGTGCGGGCGAGGGTGCCCGCTGCCTTGATGGTAGAGGTAGCTGCATGTCGGTGATACCAGGCTGCCCATGTGATAAAAGTGATGATGGTTATCGAGGGAATGGATGGGGTGAGCACTAATCACAGCTGTGAATGGAAATGGACATGGATACACAAACACACACACACACACACAAACAGGATGAGATGTTTAACCAGGTCCAATTATAATGAAGGATGAGGATACACACATGCAGTTTCCTGTGATAAATGCTCTCCTGGTCTTTGTTTGTCAGTCAGGAACTGATCTCAGCAGTAAAATATTTCACACAACAAATCATTTAAACATTTTATGAGAAGCATGAAATGGAGTATTTGTGCTTTTGATTTCTGGAGAGTTTTCCATAATAACTACTGACTGTTCTCACATGGTCACACACACACTTACGCTGGGGTGGCTGTGCGTCAAAAGGCATCATCATTTTAGGCCTCATCCCTCGGCGGCCTGCTAGTGTGGACATGCTGTCGTCTGATTCGTGGCCTAAAAGGTATGGTGAAAATCAGCCAATCAGATCAGTTGCTATTCTAATGCTCTTTGTTTCTTGTTAATGGCCCCTCATTATTTTAATCAGTTGTGTATCACTGTGTGATATTTCCAAATGTCACTCGTACTGGAAATAAATTGTGGCAATCATGAGGGCTTGCAGCGTTATGATATGTAATGAGCGTCGTGAGCCTCGTATGATAAAGCATGAAATGTTTTGCATGGCAATCACAGACAAAGACACATCCTTGACGCAAATTCTTCATGTTTCTGAAAGCAAACCTGCAGGTATTATTGAATTTCCTGTTCAAATAATAAAACTCACTTCTTGGTCAATCTCTTGAAATGCCACTTCCTGTCTGCCAGGCAGACTCAGACCTATGCTCAATGTAATTATGAATGCCTACTCAGGCAGTTAGGGTGACATTTCACTTTGATTCCTTTTTCAAAACATTACCTTTTAAGCCTTTGCATTTGGAAAAAACTAACCTCGGTAGGAGTTGCGCCTCTGCTGCAGGTGGGGGTTGCTCTCTAGGCCGCTGTCAGCGGGCGTGATGTCCTGCGAGGTGCGAGGGATGGGCGTCTCGGTCATGACGGGGTTGGGTTCCGGCGACTTGTCCATAGGTTTCAGTTCCAGCCTCTCATGGTGAATCCAAAGATCAGGTGGCTTTAGGTCTTTGGAGTTTCCCTTGTATTTATGCGAGCCATTTGATGACTTTGAGGCAGCCCGCTTTCTGCAGGAGAAAACAGCACCCATGGTAAAATGAATAGCTTGTTTGTACATGCAGTGGCTGGAGAGAACAAAGAAGAGAACTGGAGGAGAGAAGCATGCAGCAACGACCATAAAAAATGATGGAAGGGAATAAGTTAGTGAAGATCTTACTTTTTCTGGTGGGACGTGCTGCGCCGTGTGCACAGTAAGGCTCCTACTACAACCAATATGATGGTGAAGACTCCTACTGCGATTATGATGACAATGATAAGGATGGGATTTTCAGTTCCAACACCTGTTTTACCTCGAGAAGAGACAAAATGATTTAGACTAGATTTATTATGTCACGAGCACATCAACAGACAGGGGAAAACAAACGTTTCAATGACTGTTAAGAGAAAACCTAAGTCCACTACACAGTTCAACTGTTTCTAGAGCCGCCTTTACCAGCACTAACTTAACGTTGTTGTTTTTGGCTTCATCAGTCTCCCAAATTGCTGTGAATGAATTTTGGTTTCTTTACAGCTCTACTGGTGTCCCACCACCACATTTCAATCAGATTGAGATCTGGCCTTCAACTGGGCCATTGCAGCACCATGATTTGTGCCCTTGTTGGGATCATTGTCCTGTTGACAACCCAAATTCAATGTTGGGTCAGTTGTTGTACAGATGACCTCATCATTGATCCTAGAGTATTTTGCTGACCCTGAGGCTGCAAAACAAACCCAAACCATCCCCCTCCATCACCCTGCTTCTGGCATGAGGTGGTTGTGTTAAGACGTTGTGTTTGGCTTTCTCCAAACATAGCACCGTACATAATGACCATACATATACATTTTAGTCTCATCTGCCCAAAGGACATTGATTCAGGACTCTTGTGATTCATTAAATGCACCTTTGTAACCTAATTCATGCTGCCATGACCTTTAACATCTACCATGCTAACTGAGGCTCTTAGGTATTCTGCAGTTTCCGAGCATTTAATGGTAGATCTTGAGATGAATATTCTTGGATGCTCATTCCTGGGTACATTGGCATCTGTTCGGACTTTTATGGTCTTATGACCCATCCCAGATTGCTGGGCAGCAACCATTGCTTCTCTGAGATCATTGCTGAGGTCTTTCCAGCTTGGCATTGTGTTAAAACACACATGTATGTTCTAGACCAGCAGTTTGCGAAGAACTTCTGCCTTTTTAGAGGTATTCACACTTGCCAATGGTTAGCCAATCAAGTGCATTCATTTGTAGCACCTGGCTGCTTTCTTTGTAATATCCTATGGAAGCAGAAATGGTGTACTTTCTTTGGCTCATGACTTTATAAGGACAGAAAGAAGATCGTTAAAATTTGAGAATTATAAAAAAGCTTAAAGCTAAAAAAAAAACCATCCAAGTCTATTTTGCCTGTACACAAGCTTGGGCTTTGGTAGAGTGTTTATATACTTTGCATGTGTTCCTGTGAACTCATTTATTTTGCTCTAAAATACTCATTTTACATCTACTTCTATACTCTGTTCTAAATGTCAAACATAACAGGGGTGTTAAAATTGATTTTAACTATCCAATTGGCCTTTAAAGCCAGACAGACTAGTTAGCATGTGGGTTTAAGGACTTACCAACTGTATCTTCTGGATAAGAGTTGCCTGGAGGTCCTGCCTTTGGTAGGAGATTTGAAGCTGATTCAAACAGAGAAAACAAATAAGATTCTCGAGACCTCCTGGTGAAAATTCAAAGGTCTACAAACTCTACAAGCACACATTTTGGCAGTCATGCAGTGCAACTTGTCATCAGCCCAGAAGATGGAGCTCCTAAGAAAGAGAAGCACGTGAGGTGCAGCTGGCAGTGATAAAGTGAGAAGAGGGAGATTACCTTGGTCATTAGCCATTTTGTCAGAGGACTCAGCTTAACAGGCCAAAGGAGAGCAGAGAGGAAGAGACAATAAAAAGCAAAACAAAAACGGTTAGCTGAGAAGAGCGGCAAGGGACAGCAAAATAAAAGGGGGGGGGACAGATGGGGGACTGTGGGGAGGAAGGGGGCAAGACTAGAGAAATGAAAAACTTGTGAGGAAACCAAACAGTTGCTGAACAGACTGTGCGGCAGACAGAGCCGAACTGATAAAAGGAGCAAAGCGTCGATACAGAAATGATTAAAACTTCCAACAATAAAGCACAGATTGATTTCCAATAATCAAAGCTTTACAAAAAAAACCCAATGGCAACAAAATAAAACAGCCCTGTTAAATAACTGAAATTTAAAACGAAATGAGCTGCATGTGGCTCCACAACCCAATTCTTCCTAAATGCTTTAATAAATTCTATGCTGCAGAGCAGATTTCCAAGAGAATGACTCATCTAAAAGCAATGAACAAGACTCAGGGAAGTTTTCCATAACAAATACAAGTGAAGAATATACTCAGGTCAGTATAGGAGTTTAACTCATGTTGTCTCCAAAAGGGAGATGGTGAGATTACCAGTTAGTAGGCAAGCTGAAACTAAAGGCCAAAACTGTTGCAGCAATGAAGGCAAAGTTCTCAAGATGCTTCAGTTGATTTGTAGTATTTTTGTCCTTTCAACCATCAACCTACAAACCTTGCAAAAGTATTTATACTTGAAGTTTTTTACATTTTGTTACAATACAACCACAACCATCAATGTATTTTATATGAGAGACTAAGAAAAAGTAACGCATATTTATGGAAGAAAAATCTTCAACCCCTTTACTTTGATACCTCTGAATAAAATCAAATGCGACCCACTTCCTTCACAACGTAGCCTAATTAGCAAACAGTTTCAACCCTAAGTAACTAGGTAAAGATTTTGAAAAAAACATGCATCATTTTCCTTCTACTCTTCCAGTCACAGCTTGTCCTATTTTGTGTTGGTCTTTCACATGACATTCCAATAAAATACATTTAAGGTTTGTTTTTGTAACGAAACAAAATGTAAAAAGGTTCAAAGGCTAGGAGAACTACACACCAAAGCCGCATAATCGATCGCAAATGTATTGTTATTGCAATGTCATATCATGAATTACTGCATAAATGTTAACTATTTAAGTCCCCTGCATTCAGACCCTCTAGGCCAGCAGTATATTTTTGTGATAATTGTTGCTTAATGTTTTGGAAGGTAAAGAGGTATAGAGGCTGAATAGACTTCTCATTATCTGGGGTCAATGTCTGCTATAAACCCGAACCAGAAAGACATTAGAACAATTATTTGCGTATTTATTGCAAGTCGTATTATAATCTCAACATTCGCCAACATTATCTCATGTTTTCCTAATATTGCAACAGAAAAAAAAATCACAATTTTACCATAAAAAAGGCATTTTTACGATTTTCCATGAGAATGTTCTCCAGCAGATTTTTTAAACTTACTCTTGGGAGTTCTGAACTGAACGGCTTCCGACATGGGCCCCATTCCCTTCGAGTTTCTGGCCTGGATCTTGAAGTAGTATGCTGTGTCCAGTGTCAGCTCCTGGATTTGGTGTGTGAGGCGGTTCCCCACCACGGGTTCAATGACCCAGTCGTGGACCACGGCATTTACGTCGGTGCTGTAGTAGATAATGTAACCTAAAAGGACAAGACAGGAGGAGTGAGACAAAACCTGAAGAGAGACACCATCTTGAAACAGAGGGCTCATGTTTATATGTTTATATTCATTTTAATAAGTTTATTGAAAGGATTTATTAGCATGTAGGATTAAATAATAGTTTCCAAATTAAGTTGTGGAGTTATGAGATCTACTTATATATGTTCAAAATTATATTTTTGTTTTTTTTACTTTGAGCCACAAATACTTTCTCTGGAGCATTTCATATCTTTGCTATATTTGCTATATATATATTTCATTTGTGTTTTTAATATATAGCTTTGTGCATTGATGAAATATTTAAATATAAATAAAGTCTTGTGTGATTGGATGTAATAGATTTGAACTCTTCACTGTAAGAAAAACACCCCCAAAGAAGCCCTAACTACTAAGTTCGTAAAACCAAGAAGTTCTACATTACACATTGAGGCAGATTAACATGGATTTTTAATATGCAAACAAAGAAGATATTCAAAGGAAGCTTGAAGTTCCTTTCTTCCTTTGTCTTGAAATAATCCGCTGTGGAAAACTGGCACCAGTTTCAAAACAAAACCTCTATTTCAGATATATTTTTATAAAACAAGCAAAAATGTGAGATGGATGTTCAGAATAAACCAACAATCTACAAAAAGTTTTAAAAAAGTTCATTAGGTCTGCTTGGCTGGGACCAGAGGGATGTCTTGAAAGGCTGAGTTTAAGAAGAAGTTTGATGCTCACCTGTAATTTTTCCATTGGCTTCAGAGGGAGGCTGCCAGTTGACAATTATGGTGCGAGGTTTGTTCTCTTTGCTCACCACTGTCACGTCTTTTGGGGCGGAGCTGGGGACTGAGACACAGAGAGAAGAAATGAAATACGTTTTATTTTTTAATGAATAGATCCAATATAAAGTGTGTCACTACGACTGAGCTTGTTTGGCCTCATAGATCCCATGAGTTTGCTCACTTATGTGACAAACCCCTGCCTGAGATGGAATAAGAACACTCCCTCTTAGAGAAAAGTTTTAGTTCGTTAGTTACAGTTAGTTACATTATGGTATGGAAATCCAATAGGATTGTTTATTTAAAAATAGCAATAAAGCCAAATAGAGGTCGTGGACTTTGTTCCCCGAGAGGCAAAACATTTAAAATGGCTCCCAACGTTAGTTGTTAGATTCAGAGAATAAAATATGCCTTTCATCATCTTTACCATTTAAATGACAGTTAATTGAGTTAAAGATTACATTTAGTATTTAAGTCTAAAGTTTTCCAAATTACTGAAAAATTTTACTTTCTACCCCCCCAAAGAGCCTGAACGACAGAAGAGTACATACAAGCTGAGGGGTGGTATGAGATTCTCAAGTAGTAAATATATCACTGTTTTACAGCATCACAGTTTTTACATAAAAATTAAAACCAAAATATATACCATGATCTAGCCAGACTGCAGCTCTTTGTCTTTATACATTTTTTTTAGTTTGCAAAAAGTATATATAAGAGCATTTGCAGAATTAAATACACTGCTGTAATGAGACTGTTTTTTAACCCTTCATTTGCTCAATGTTCTGCCACCCAGTCAGGCTGTCTGTCAGCATAACAGCATCTTGAGATGTACGGGACATGACATCACATCCATAACAAAGCAATTTAGATTAGCTAATTCCAAAGAAACTAATATAATTTGAATGAGCTAGCTAGAAAGCAAAAGGAGTCCGGTACAAGGGTCGCCCTAGTTTAAAGGTTGTGGTCAGAAAAGGATCAATAAAACCAGTAAAGCTCCTTTTATTTTGCCATCTAAAAGCAGTGACTGAGTCAGGTGTTGGTTTGTGGCTCCTCAACTGGAGAAACCTGGCCATGGGTGTGCAAATCAAGAAAAATATGCCAGTAAATATTAACAAAAAAACAACTATTTTTATTATTGTTTCCATTGTTAGTGGTTAGTCTGATTGCGTATTTTGAGTTGATGTGTGCTTATGTCTACTTACTTCTGAGGAGGAAGAATTATCTACAATCACCAAATTTGCTGCAAGCTGCCCAATTCCAACAGCAGATCTACTCAGATCTACCTGTCCATATACACAATATCGTGCAGTCACAGCATCATTTTCTTCTCCAACCATTTGGGCTGCAATGGTATTCCTACCCAGCCAGGGGTTTGTCACTCTGCAAGTGCAGACGTTGATGACGTTCTCATGTATGCACATGATGAGTGTTTATGCAGGGGTATTTGTGCGTGCACAGTGTTTGTAGTGTTTACTGGTCTCAAAGGTGGTTCCTTGAGCTGTCATGCTCCACGTGCTGGAGCGGCGACCCTTGGTCACCATGACGGAGAACTCGTACAGCGTGTTGGGCTTCAGACCTTGCACTACATGGCTCAGGCTGGTGCTGTTGGCCATCTGGAGAGGTAAACGAGCAAAGGTACACACACACACACACACACACAAAGAAAGAAAAAAAAGAATTTAGTTAGTAAAACAGAAAGGATGTTGAACAATTATTTCTGAATTAAGAAAAAAAAATCCCAGTTTACTCAAAGAGTATAACAAAAGAAAATGAGTAGACGGTGATGGTAGCGAAGGTACTCTGAACCAAAGCAATGCAAGAATGGCTAGCAATAAAAAATTCAGGAGCTTGCAAAACCTTGTTTTTTATCTGCAGAGTGGAAAAGGTTTTCTAGTGATCTATTGCTGCAGTGAAGAGTAGTGTATGGATAGACTGAATATAAGGATAGCCAGTAGGGTCAAATTAAATGTACTTTACAACACCTGATGGTGCCCAACAAAAGCAGCTAGATAGTCTTAACAAATCAAAGAAAAAGTCTTAAGTCTACCTCCTGAATTGATGTATGCATTCAATTACACACCTACTAAAAATGAGTTGTAAAGGTTTAACCACAGGAAATGCACTGACATGTTATTCAAACCAGGACCTTTTAGTGTGACTTTATTGGGTAAATCCTAATGCATCAAACCTGCATTGCTTTGATTTTCAAACCTGCGCAAGAAGTCTAGACATAACAAATAGATTCTATAACCACAAAGAAAAGTCACCATAAAAACACCTTGTGGGTATGTTTAAATGGTGACTTGTTCAACCATGTCACTTGCTCTCCACTGAGTAATGTTGTCATAAAAATTTAAATATAAGTGGGAGGATCAGGTTTACCAAAGAAGCTGGTTGCCACGGCGGTTCTCCGCCAGGGGGGCTGCCAATCAGAGGGCAGTAGGGTAAAACAGCCCCACTCTTTAGCTGCACGCAGCCAGTTTAAGAGCAGTCATTTCCTCAATAATGCACAAGCTTGTCTGGTTAGACTCGACCTAAGAGAGGCTTTAAAGTGACAACGCTTCTGTTGTTTGTGTCTGTAGAACACCAGAAAAATACAAGGATGTACAGGATGATGTTTCCAGACTACAGCGCCGTCCTGATATATTTGATTTCATTAACAGGATACAAACATATTAAGGCTGAGCTGCTCTTTAATTAATGTCAAGCTGTGTGACTCAGACCACTTAGAGCTTCCTCTTATAACAAAAGACTGAGCTGAACACGTTACACTTGAGTTTTTGATTTACTTTAAGGCACATTTAAATAGCATTTTTCTCGGTTTTACTCTGAATAAAAAATAAGTAAATGATAAATCTTTTCACATTAAGGTCAGACGGAGGCATGCGTTTAAAGCCCGTCAGCTGACTCAGTGCTGCATGGGCGCAGCCTGTTTGATAGTTCCTGGTTTGCATTCATTCGTGTGAACGCGTCCCATGAGCTGGCTGTATGGGGAATGCATTGTCAGATCTACAGCCTCTTTTTCCGCTTCTGTTTGTCTTGTCCTTGCTGAATAATTTATGAGTCAACGCAGCCCTTTATCGGAGCTCTGCGCGGTCACTGGTTCACACACATGCATTAAACCAGGAGCATGCACGCAAATATGCACATGCTGATCAGGTTAGGATGAGGAATTTGCCATTTGAATTTGAATTTAAAAAACATTTTAAAAGCCTATTTACACAAATTGCCAGCTGTTGCACAAACTAAGACATCTATAAAATTCAAACCATGGCATAAATATTCATGGTCCTGCTGTTTCTGTCCAGAAAACAATCTTCAAACTGATTTTCAAATTGCAAGAATAATTCTACCCATTTCTAAATCCCTCAGAGATTACAAATCCTCATTAGAATTATCAATTTTCCTTCAGAAGGAGCGTGCTGAAGATCCCTCATCTGCACACTGCTTCTGGCCACAATAGTCAAGATACATATGGTTCAAAACTGACACACAAACAGTAAAAGCTCTGGACAGGTGGGTGGCCTCTACTGCTATTTAATATCTTCAAACCACTGCAAATTTCTCAGCGTGCCTTTTGCATCACCATGTTGTCCCTCCCACACACACACTGTCCCTATGATACGCAGACACACTTTTTACCGCAAAGTTTTCTGAACATTACAGCTTTCATTCCACAAAGTAACAGTGGCGATGTGCTTGTTGAATGAAATAATAATGGGCCTACTGTAAACTAAACAAGCATAATTAAAACACAAATAGCCTCAACAACAATTCTTAATTCAATTTTTTTTATAAATAATTTTTAGCTAACGCCCTCTGTTCTACCAACCCCTCACCGGGTTGGTCTTGCTGGAGGACTTTTCCTGTTTCTTTCATTCAGCTGGGATACCTCTCTACCAATTGACATTAAATAATAAACTAAATAGGACTGCATTTTGTTATAATTTGGACTACTTTGTACTGTATGTCATTGGATCTGAATCTGGCTCATACATTGGGTTGGGCAGGAATGAGCTGGACTGACGTGAACTTAATTAGGACTCAATTCTACATGGCTGGATATGAATTGGACCTGTCTTTGTCTTGTAAATTGCCTTGACAAGACATGAAATATACATTGAAATAAATGAATCTTTCTTGCAGTAGCATATTCTCACACTAAGAAAAAAAACAAAAAAAAATAGCTCTTACAATGATGTTTGGAGAGTGTTTTTTTTACTGCAAGATAAACATAATGAGGACCCGTGTCACAGCTCCAGCTGTGTTTAACTTTTTATTTATTGCTCTGACTGTGGATATTTCCTGTAGCCAACGCTGACTTATGAAGATCAACAAGCATCCGCCTTAAATGAATGGCATGTTCTTTAGTCTTTCCCATTTTGAAGACTGGCTAAAAACATGGATCTCTGTCCGATCATAATTACACGGCAGGAAAGATGAAGTCATGGATTTCTAATAAAAACTTCCAAGACACTGTGACCAACTTAAAGTATTTTGTAATGTGTTTTTCTCACGTACACAAAAAACGTATTCAAACTGTAGGTTGGATTCTTTTAAAGCGTTTTTATGCATTTTTATTAGGGGGGCCAATGAATATGGAAAATAACCAAAATCACAAATTAAACTTACAGCAAAGGATATTAGTTAGTGTTTATAGCTTCTGGTGAAAAAACACTACAAAAATAGTTTATCCGTGAACTCCTATCTTAATAAACAACTAAAGAAAAAATGCACATTACTAGTTTTGAGTTTTACATGTTGCACATAAAAACAGAAGCGAGTAAAGCATCTGTCTCTTGCCTTATTGCCTCACTGGTAGAATGGCAACAGATGCTTTTCTCTGTTACAAACGTCAGCATTATGCTGCCCCTGAGCTCCAGAGCTGCTGCTAGACTACCTTATTATATATGTCATCATGTGACATCCTGCTTACTGTGATGCATGCACAACAAATAAAAGTGAAACAGAATTCAGATGCTGTTAACTATCACTGATGTTTCACTGAACTAAAACAATTTCAGTTGCTTAAGAGTGGATTACACTTTAATGTGCAGAACTAAAATGTGAGAATAAACATAAAAGGAGGGCTTCATTTTCCTAAATGAAATTTAAAAATTAAACAAAATGGATTATTCTTCGATTTTAAGAGGCCAAAAGGTCTTACCTTCACTTTAGTGTTGGCAGGGATGTTGGTCTTCCATCGCACGGTGTAGTGGCGATTATCAGTGATCTTCTGGTTCTTGGGCAGCGAGTTGTCGGCCCACGTCACCTTGATGGTGTCGTGGCCCACCACGGAGGCCTGCACGCCCACGGGAGGCATCATGGGGCTGGGGTCTGGTGCTGGGGTGAATGGGGCATGGAACAGTTCGTACAAGTCAACATCGGGGTCTATGGGGTCTGCGTGTCAGACAGTAAAGCCCGCATGCATTGCACACACAAATTAATAAAAATGACAAAAATTAAAAAAACAAAAAACAACAGGAAGCATGGTGTGGAGGATGAGATAGTGGAGTCAAAACAGGAGCAATGAAGGGAAGGAAAAAAAAAAGATTAATGCATTAAAAATGAAGGTTGGTGGTGAGGAGGGGAGGGGGTATCGGGTTGTACATGTGCAACAAGGGTGGGTTTGAGAAGGTGAAAGAGAAAGAGAGAAGACACTATTAGAAAAACAGACACTGACCTCTAAAACAAGCAAGTCTACAGAACTGGCTGCTGTGTAACATCTACTCAACAGTATGTGATGCTAAAGTGAGTGCAGCACTATGGGAAGAGAGGAAGAGATTATCTACTCATGACAAGATAATTGTAAAAGGGAAACCAGAGTGAAAGCAGATCCTACATGCAACTGCTCATGTACATAAGAATGCATTGACCCAGTCTTCTCGAATAGACGCATTTCTAACACATGTTGACATCATCCACCATCACAAAACAGCAATTTTCATGCAAAGAGGACGAGCAAGAGGGCACAAAGAGTTTACGATGTTTCTGCCACGTTATGTCCTTCAAAAACGCAATGGGAAAACCGAGGCTTTAAGTCCGACGACAGTGAGGAGAGGAGGGTCATGAACAAGTGATGACTCTGACTGGGGATTTATGAATCGTGCTGCTCCTGGAGCTCAAAAAACAAAAAATGAAACACTCCGCTGAAGGGTGGCTGGAAGACCTTTTCTGATTTTCGCCTGTCATTATGCAAAACTGTAGCCTTCAGTCTTTAAACTGCACTCGAAAACCTATTTCAATAAGAAACCACAACCTGACAACTGTATATAATTTCATCTGATATGCAGATTAGAAAGGGGGGTGGCAAAGAAATGTCCAACTTTGCATTTTAACGCTTTAACAATCAGAAGTAAAATGCAAAAGCATAACATGCAGAGCAAATCAGGGAGATTGTGGAAGCCTTCCCTGGCTCAGCTCAGAGTCATATCAGCCCTCATTCATAAGAAATAGACTTGCCTGATTTAATATGTATGAATCGCAGCTTAACTCATTAATCAGCATGGCTCATCCACCATTGTGCCAAGGCTTTTAAGGGCTCTTGCTTTCCGTCTTACTTTTTAAACCACCCACCTTTATTTGTTATATTTGTGTCCTTTTCTGAAGTAGCATGCATATCTTCGATGAAGAACATAAAGAACATTAATCAGAGTATTACATTTGGTAAAAGCTTGTGACCACTTTCATTTATTGTCGTATTCAGGCAACCTTAGAACAGTGGATCCTTTCTTTCATGTGACGATGTGTTCTTAAGAAGGATGAAGGCCAACATGATGTAGCTCGTAAATGACACAAAGTAAAGCACTCTGCGAGACCCGTCTACAGTTTAGGCATTGGTTGGTCTACAATCTAATAACAATAACTCATTTATCAATCGACTTATATGGCCGATTATTTGGTGCAAGAAAGAAACTTGTCCAGATTGGTTTAAAAGGGCTCCGTTTTATCGCCGATGTTCTGTCTGCAGGTAAGACATGTTTTCTACAGCACAACTGTGGGCACAATAAATGCAAGTACTGGATATTTCTCAATAGGACTGCACAATATATTGAAAACATTAAAGATGCACTGATTAGGTTTTTCTTGGCTAACATCGGTTTCCATACACCATAGAGAATACGGGTCTGGGGGGGGAACACGGACCACTAACAGACCGTTTCTGCAGGATAAATGTTTCAAGATGGGCTTCTGGTTTCACTGCTCCAGTTTCTGTACTTGGTTTAGTTGTGACTGGAGAAAAAGCTTTGCCTGGTCACCCGTGATGACACTCCTCCTCGATCACTTGGTGGTGCTCCACTCTCTGTTTCGCTCCATTTGACAACTCTTTGTACAGAGATGCCCCTCATTATATTCCCAAGACGGAATAGTGTGTGTGCAAGCATTTTAAAAATCCAAGCATGAATGTAGTTGTAGACGGGCCCTGAGGTTTTGGAATGGCACGAAGGCAGCATTTCTTTTCCCAGCTTTGAAGAACCTGCTTTGCAGTATTTACAGGGAGAAGCGGCAGAACAGACTGACCTGGTAGAAAAAAAACTTAACGTTACATGTGGGTGAAATATCTCCCTCACTTCCTGCGTTTTAGTTAAGACGTCCCTGTCGTACAGCATTGAGCACAGCTCTTTTTCAGCCCAAGTTCACCAAGTTTTTATTCACTTTTTCTGAAGTAAAGTACTATGTAGGTCAGCCCGTCTTTTAAATTCCGACTTGAACAAACTGGCAGGAAGGGAACGAGCCCCGGAGGATTCGGCAGAAGACGACGGTGGTGGGCTTTGGTTCTGCTTTGAAAGGAAACATTTGGATCTGACGAAGGGGTTGCCAAAGCCACCACAGGGGGTCTGAGTGAGTGCAGAGAGTGCAGAAAGGGAGTTTGGATGAGAGGGAGCTTTTTAGAGACACGTGTGCACTATAACAGTGTGTGAGTGTGTGTGCAAACGAAAGCTCGCACCCCCCAACCCCCTTTCCTAAGCATGTTGATGTGACTCATGTCACCAGGCACCCCGCCCCTCTTGTGTTCCACAGAGCAATAGCGCTGCAGCAGAGACAAACTGCAGCGATCAAAGCTTAGTGGGGAGGCGGGTGAGGACCACATTCTGGGACACACCGGGGAGCACGTGCTGCGCGTCTTCTTGCACTGTCACACAAACTGTATGAACTCAACCAACATGTGGTCTAACTGGCAGCGTTTTGCACTCGAAAAAAGCTTCATCAGACACTGTGGGCTGGGACTGAAGCTTTGCCTCTAATTATTAAGAGGGTTGAGATGTGAGGCTTGATAAGGTGTGTTACCTGGCACAAGATGGTCTGTATTATTTGGCCAACAAAGCGGTTTTATTGTGTTGCACTGAGACATCTGAAAGACCAACTCTCAATAGATGCTTCAGGCGAAATTGTCACAACCTTTAACATTTGCTATTTAAAATCTGCTAATAAAAAAATCTATGGTCTTAAAACATATATAGCTTCTTAGTTAGCTCGATTATCACATGTGAATGTCCTTCGATCTAATTCTGTACCATTCCACTGCAGCTCTGGCTATTACAAGTCTTTTGAGCCTCTAACAGGTATTTTTTCTTCTAGGATTCTCCCACATTTAGCCATGTCCATCTTTTAATCAACTTAAAACAGCATCCCTGGTCTTGCTGTAGAAACGTTACCCCACAGCATGACGCTGCCACCACCATGTTTACTGTAGTAACGGTGAGTTCAGGGGGATGTGAAGTGTTATTTGTCCACCACATGTGGGCCAAAGATGTTTTATTTTGGTCTCATCTGACCAGTTTGCTGTGCTGCCTACATGGTATGTAGACACATTAAATGGGACTACTTTCTTCCAAGGGGAGCAAAACTTTCGCTATGCAGTGCATGAAAGACCTTCTCCAATACACCAACTTTATAAAGCTGTCTTTAGTCCAATGAAGCTCCTGTCTTTCTCTGTAGAGTAAACTTTTCTATAACATGTCTGCCTGCATTTGCAAAGTCAAATGTGTTTTCCAAAAGCTCCTGCTCCCTATCCTAATAATCAGGTCTACTCATATAGGTACAACATTTCAGGCCCTGATCATTTGATTAAAAAGAGACTTGGGTATACTTACGGCCACTATGAAGAGAGTTAATTAAAGCAGCGAGACAGGCTGATGACCCATTTTCTGCTTAGTAATTTAGAGTCGAGACACACTGTGTCTGATAATGATGTCAGGTTAGAGAGAGGGCAACGAGAAATGTCAGCTGAATCCAGAGAGGTATAAGCAGCGTGATCAGGAGGAGGAAGCCGATTTGCTTTTAGCTTCGAACGCAACTGTTAAACTCTTTCTCTCCACTATTTTTCTTTTCATTCCCTGTCAAGACCGGAGAGTATGTGTGCAAAGCTGCAGATGTGTGCATGTTCGTACCTGACTGCACTCTGGTGGCTGCACTCTCATACACGGGAATCCCCTCACCCACGTTGTTGAAGGCCTTCAGCGTGATCACATAATGGGAGCCGGAGTCTGTGGGACGAGAGACAGAGGTCAGTTAGAGAGACAAACCGATGCAGCCAGATTAATCAAGCCAAACTCCAGAGACTCTTCAATCCAAGTTGCAATATTAGCACAACGAATATTTGAACACATTAGCTCTACTCCTAGTGATTGTAATGAAAGCTTTAATTATGCATGCTGGGAGATTTGCAAAACTTCCTTTCTACTTTTTCACTCACTTCAGGACACGCGCCTGATTGTTCTGCAGCATAGCATGGTGATCAATTATCTCATTAATAAAGCCAATGATCAACATAATAGGTGCAGCAAGGCCCAGCTCTCCATTTCTGCTTTTAAAATTTCATTAAAATGTATTAATCTAGAGGAGCTTAAACAAAAGTAAATAGTTGACATACAATCATTACGATACTAGTAGAATTTGAAACTTATATGATATTGACTCATTATACAAAGAGTGATATATTTCAAGTGTTTTAGTTAATTTTGATAATTAAGGCTTAAAACTAATTCCTTGTGTTTAAGCCACTAATAAACCAGAGACAAGGTCAGAAGTGTCTAACCTGGGATAGGGAGAAGATGAACTGGGCTGTTGCTCAGTGGTCAACTGTCTCTTCTCAAATAAAAAATAAATGTAGCATTTAATTTGGAAATACAGCATAAAGACTTAAAGAAATGTTTTTTGGCGTCCAGTGTAAAGTTTTCCACAGTCAGGGGTGATCTGGGAAGCCATTAATCTGATGGTGTTGGTCGCCTGTGTTTTATCAAGTTCAAAGTCAGCACAGCCGTCTACCAGGGAGTTTAAAAGCACCGTGCTTCCCTCTGCTGACAAGCTTTATGGAGATGCTGATTTCATTATCAACCATATCCTGGTACCTGCACACACCGCCAATAGTACTTACACCTGGCTTAATCACCATGGTATCGCTGTGTTTGATTGGCCAGCAGTCTCCCCTGACCTAAACCTCACAGAGAACTTATAGAGTATTGTCAAGACCCAGACGAAAGCCACTATTAAATCGACCTGGGGCCTTGACCAAGTATTGAGCGAATATACTGCACAGTACAAGAACAGACTTTTTACTGGGCTGGAAATCACAAACATCGAAAGTTACAGAAATAAACATTTGAAATATAACTGTCTGTGTTTAATGAGTCAATATGATACATAAGATTCATTTTTGGACTAACTACAATGAACTTTTTTATGATATTTTGTTTAATGGAAATGCACCTGTAAAGCCTCTTGTTTTTTTTTTAGATTTCCGGGAACAAAAAAAAAACCAACTAAATTGTTTGTTTTATCTGAATATTCTGACCTTAAACGAGTGTGTCCCTGTTAGTCTAATCAGTATAATTAGAGGCTCAGCAGTAGGTGACGCTCTAATTAACTCTCTCAGTATCCACTATGTGGTAGCATTGAACTGTTTCACTGCATTCGGGAGTCTACGTCTTCGCTCGTTAGTAAATTAAATGTAAATTAAACCAGACCTGACACATTTACCTTTTCAGGGAAAGTATTCATATTCAGTGCAAAGACAGGAGTCCTACAGGTCATATTACTGACTAGTGGTATGATAGATACTCAAACCACATTACGATCAAACAGATACATAATTCTTGGTAGCAACAAAATACCAGCGATCTAAGTTAAAACTGATGGCCGCAGGACGATAAACATGCACTATAAATGTAAACTGTTCTTACTGAGGTTCTCAATAGTGTAGTAGCGCTGCTTGTAGTCCACTTTGATGGTCTGAGCATGGGGACTTCCGATGCCGTAGCTGATGGTGTAGCCACGCACCACGATGTCCTGGTTCTCTGGCGGCGTCCAGCTCACCACGATGCTATTGACCAGCGAGCGGACGTGCAGCGAGGTGGGTTGGTCCGGTACACGAGATTCTGTTGGGAGTAAATTAAGGAAAAGGTTTTAGAGCAGATCTGAAGCTACTCAGGAGATTCACAGCAGCAGACAGACTGGTTCTGGTTCATGCTGTTTGAAACGACAAAAGCAAGACTTCTTACCATCCAGGTCACTCTCAAACGTCTCTGCTGGGACCCACTCTGTGGCCGGTCCAGTCCCGTTTACTGTCACAGCTGACACTCGAAAGGAGTACTCCGTTCCAGGCTCCAAACCTAAACAGGCGACCCAGATTCACAGATTACGATCCACAGAGTTCTGTTTTTATGGATTTGTCTAGGTTTTAGAACATTCTGGACATTTGAGTTGGGCTTCATTAATCTGTGTATAATTAATTAATTTTTTGTTAAAATTCAAAGAAAGGACCAGTTGTATGAATAATTTTGAGCTTAACTTTCTTTTTTGGGCTTTATTTTATGACAAGTGAAACATTTGTACATATATATTTTTTAATACTCATCATGAAGAATGATCAAATCCGTGTTTTTCTAAACGTTTCAAGGCTGTGTAAGTAGCCTGATTTCCGGAGTGAATCTAAAGTTTCACAGCTTTTTCATTTGAATTCCTCTCCTTCACAATCCTGATTATATTCTGTTATTTACTAAACATTGGTTCAACAGCACCTCAGTCCATTTTGGGGTCATTTGGAGATCTGTGTACAGATGTTCAATCAATAAAAATAATAATAAAAAATAATAACAATCCATATAACCCTCCTTAAATGTTTTCTCACTGAATCAACTAGGAAACAGATGATGTGAATGTTCTCAGTTCCACATTGAGATCTACATACATTTAAAACAAAAATGGCAACCAAAATAATCAAAACAAAAAAAAGCAAAAGAGTGTGACTTTCATAAACTTATTTAGGAAACACTTCCTAACAGCTCAATAGGTAATTTTTGCAAGTATCAGAAAATGTAGAAATCTTCTTTCAGCCCGCTGAACGTCTGTGTGCAGCAAAAGGTAAGGCAGAGGCAGCCTGGTAACCTCAGAGCTCTCTAGCAACAAGCTACCACCCTCACAATCAGGTGGGCTTCCCGGATTGGGAATGCCTGCATTGGACAAAAAATATCCTTGAAAATGACAAAAATGTAATTTAACATTCAGGTGAGAACATCTCTCAGCTTGCCTCAGGACCGAGTTAAGTTAGATGGGCTCAGGTGCAAGGACCATTTTTCACAACATGTTAATTTATTAAATCATCAGGATGTGAATTTTCAACTTTAATTAAAGTTTTAGAGGTTTTAAAAAATGTGCACCACTTAAAAAGCTTAACCAATAAAACCATGAGATAAATGTTAACTCTGCCAGAGAGCATAAAAGTACTGTACCTTACACTGACTCATTATTTATAGGCAAATTTCCCTCTGAGGGGGCTGCAGCCCTGCTGGGTGCTGGTTTCAGTATTAATGTATGATTCGTGGGGGTGCGGTGGGGGGCGGTGGGTACTTCTGACAAATGAGGTGTTTCTGTATAAATTTGCAATAAAATTTGTCATTGTCATCATATTGCGCTATTTGCACACTGCACTCAAATCCTCTTGTCATTTCTCTCTGTACTCGCTTCTCTACTCACTCCCCCCCCGAGGCAGTCTTCTAAAGCCCGCCTTACCATCTATGCCTCCGAGGCTACAACACATCTTTCTTAAAGCTTCTAAACCAACAAACACCCCTATGTTTCACCCCCCGGAATGATCTCCAAAATCAACTTTTAAGTGTAAATTCTCTTTGATGCGGCGCGCAGCGTGAGGCCAGGCCACTTGAAAGTTGCTGAGACAACATCTAATATTAATCACCATTGCTGTGCGCGTCTTTCTGGTGATACCGTGCAGACTGTGGCTGGTAGCGGCATGTAATCTTTACATAGCAAGGCTTGTAACTTCAGATGAAACTCAGCCATACAACCCGGCTGACTACGTGCATCAGGTTCATCATAAGTTTGGATTTTAAATTTTGCAGCACATCAGACGCAGCAGACGGATGCATTCATCCGAGAGAAACTGGAGTTTGATAGCATGAAATATTTGATAATAAAGCAATCCAATGCAACAGAAGGGAACACAATACTCTCTGTGTAAGAAACACGTATAATCCACCTGGATTAAAATATCATAACAATATTTGTTCCTGAAACTGCCAAACTGCCATCAACACTTTCAAGTCAAGGGCAACCATCCCTCATTACTTTTACACTGCTCTCAGCTTAAAAGACAAGTGTGAATTCAAACCAGGACACAGTCAGTAGCTTTATGTGTAAGAATCACACACAAGAAAGCAAAAACTTGTCCAGAGCCCAAGATTTGTGCTCCTTGCACCATTGAAACCAACGTTTGGCATTGGCATGAGTGACCAAAGGTT
>JAHHUM010000358.1:246372-453625 GCA_036173005.1 Crenichthys baileyi
TCAGACAACAATTCTAAGCACTACTCTGCCGGACAGGACATAAGAATCGACAACATTATTACCCCTTAAAGTCTTACAATAAGTCATATTGTATTAGCAGAAATACAGAACCACCTAACACACTTTTCAGCCTGTGTGCTTCACAGTGGATCTTGGTGGATTGTGGTTATCTGGGGAACAGGGGGGCCATTGGAACATAGGAATAACAGTATTATCAGTGGTTCTGGTATAGACACACCCAGTTGTTCTGATGCTAATTGGCAGCTATTAATTTTAAATGTCCCGAGCACTGCTTGTGACTGAAACTGATGCATTAGCAACCCTCTTAGGAGGTAATTACGACTCCTTTGTGGACGAACAAAGCTAATGTCCAACCTCAACGAGCAGAGGGACAGAAAGATACCAGTTTGAAAGGTAGCACTTAATTAGAAAAAGCTTACTGAAAGTTACTCACATCTGAGCTGCAAAATAGGGGAGTGATATTTCTGCTACCAAAGCAGGCAACAGACAAAAGACAAATACTTGCTGATGAGATTCAGTTTCAGTTTACTCAAAAAATATATAAAAAAAAAACTGAAAGCAAATTCAATGCTAAAGATTAAAATCATAAATATTGTGGAAAAAAAACTGAGGATTTGCTGTTTAGTTTGCAGGGTTGTAAACCTCTGTCTTGTTCTTTTACACAGTATCCTGAAAACGAGGATATTCCTATTCTATTATTGGAAACATGGCAAACATAAAGTTCAGGGAAATAAAAACCCCTCTACATATTAACCTGCAACCATTCATTGTATAAGAGTTTTACAGCCAGTTCTCTTTTTCATAACCATCCTAAATCAAGTGAAGGGGATCTACTCACGAGTGTTTACCTTTGGGAGCCATATTTGACTCAGTCACAGAGTCTAACTTAAGGAAGGGAATATTTACCCAGACTAAAGCTGTGAACCGTTAGCTTTATATAAAAACTGCTGGTGGAGCTGCCAGTCACCACACTGCTTAACCAGGTGGTCCAAATATCTTGAACTTTTTATGATAAACTTAAACTGAATAAGGGTGTTTGTTCTAAACCACACGAAAGTTATGGCAGTCCAGTACTCTTTTAAAATGTCTCATTAATTGCTGAATAAACTGTTTACAAATATTTGCAGTAGACAATTCTGTCCGCTGTTTTAAATTAAATATGTTAAAGCTTTCATCCAAAGATAAAACTTTTAATTTGCGCTTCTAAAACGTTTAACTAAAATAAAGACTAAGATTTTTAGATAGAGTGTCAGTCTAACAGTTACTAGACAAGGTTAGGGTTAACTATGAAAAATGACCACAAAACACGCGAAGTGACTAGGAATGCAACAAAGTCATGGGATAAGACATTACATGATATGATGTTCACAAAAACCACACTTTTGCAATATTTTATGGAAAACTAAAAATCCCTTTTTATTCACAAATTACAACCTGTGATCTGCAATCAGTGTAGAATATTCCAGGCAAGGTTTGACTGTGGTCTATTTTTTTGGCATATCTAATTATAAAATGGTCTTTATTTAAAAAATCAACAGGAATGCTTTTAGTGTTTTCCGTAATAGGATAAAAGCGCAACTCGTGCAACTGAAGAGAGAAGTGGGTTAGAGTTTTTTTATCTATACAGGCCTACAGATAAAGTAGTTTTTCTGTAGTCTTAGTTTTGACAGATATTCAGACCTGGGATTAAAGAAGAACGAGAAAAACATATTTACAGCACATCTCTTTTTTTTTAGATTTGGCCTCATTTAACGTTTTGTTGCCTATAAATTTAGGTTATTCATTTTATTAGATAAATAATCTAAAAAAATTACTCTTCAGAAATCTGTTCTATAAGCAAATTGAAAAGAAACTATTTACATACTGTGTCCACACTGACAAGGTGATGGAATTTTGCGTTTTTTGGTCGTTTATTTCCTGAAAGGGACACATCTTTGAACTATGGCCTAGTAGGAAGTTGGACGAGGCTTGGTAATATAAAAACAGGAATGATAACTTCACTCACTGTTCTGTTGCATCACATTTACAACAATAGAAAATACAATGGGAGTAGTTTAACTTGTTTTTTCTGCCCATGTAGGGTATGACGAGAACCTTGTATGACCTGAAGTCACGGCTTATGTTTGGCATGACTTTGTCACTTAGCCTCGAGGTATTATGAGGTTTGCTTTGTAATGACGAGTGTAATTGTGTGACTAAAAGAATGCCAGTGAATGTATGATACATGAATATATTTGAAAGTGATTCTGCTCCAGGTCATTTTCCCCCATTCTCCATTTTGTATAAAATTATTGGCATAGATAATCATAAAAATGCTCAAATCTCACCTAGAATTTAATTCAATTGTATATTATCTCATGAAGATTTTATTTAAGACTATATTTCCAGGGGCTGCACGGTGGCACTGTTGCCTTGCAGCAAGAAGGTCCTCCCACAGTCCAAAGACATGCCTGATAGGTCAATTGGTCTCTCTAAACTGTCCTTAGGTGTATGAATGAGTGTGTGCATGGTTGTTTGTTTGTTGCGCTGCGATGGACTGGCGACCTGTCTAGGGTGTACCCCGCCTCCCACCCATAGACTGCTGGAGATAGGCACCATCTTCCCCACGACCCACTATGGAAGAAGTGGTAGAAAATGACTGACTGACTGACTATGTTTCCATTGATTGTAGTTCAGATACCTGTTTGAACCAGTCAACCCCTATGAAATATGATACAGATTATGATCAAACCAAAAGAAACCTGGCAGTAATCAGCTGCTAGATATTATTTATTGTCAGATAATCACATTTCCATAAAAGCAAAATATGAGTAAATAATTTAGATCATTGCTTGCCAAAGTTGGTGCAAAAGGCATGTAAGAATTGATGTATGTTCAGACAGTATGAATCGTCCTCAAGGTGAGTATGAACTGATGTACAGTAGGTAAAAACATCCCCAAGGCGTGTGTGAATTGGTCTATATGCCCAGTACCAAATGTTCGCATTTGTGGATTTGAATTGACGGTCGATATGAACATACTCAAGGCACGCGAGAATGGACATGAAGTTGGTTTGAAATGTCCCCAAGGCAGGTATAAACTGATCTACACGTCTCCAAGATGAATATGAATTCTCATATAGTTGTTTAGAAATTCCCCAAGGAGACTATGGTCAACACGAAATGTCTCGTGGAAGATGACTCTTGTACCAGAAAAATCTGGGTATGAAAAGACTAAAACTGCAAAAGTATAACATGGTGAAGGGTTGAAATAACCAGAAACCCTAAGACTTCTGTTTAGTAAAAATGTAAATGACATTAAAGAGAGATTATGATTGAAATAGGAACAAAATGTCCCCAAAGTGGGTCCAAACTGATGCATGTTTGGGACTAAACGTTCCACAGAAAGGTCGGATAGAGGTCTAAACTGCTTAAGCAGGGATTCCCTAATACCTCTGTTTTTCTACATGTTTTTCCCCCCACTATTAGACAATAGCTGTTTCAGTGACAGTACCGACTAAATCAGTTTGACGTATAAATCCAGTGTTTTTCACTCATACACTCTCTGATCACACCTTTCTGAATAAGTGCAGCAGTCCTTTGGTTTCATTGTAGAAAACATTTTTTTCCTAAGTCTTTTTTGGCGCTTCATTGCATCTACTGGAATAACAGTCAACTTTTCCTGTCATTTAGACTGTCATTCAAAGGAATTAGATACAGGGGAAATCAATCAAAAAGATAAAAGTGTCACATTTTATAACCCTATGAATTGAAAAACTACTTTACAAATATTGACTTCATTATCTGAGGATTGTAGGAACTTTACTGGGCTTATATAGTCATTCAAACACTTCCCAGTTTTTTGACTTTGTCCTACTTACCGTAGTGCCTTAGAGGAGAGGTGATTTCCTCAGGATGTTTCTACAGTAGGCTATGTGTTATTGTACGCGTGGAGGTTAAAAACACTATGTACGTTACTTAATAAAATATTAAAATATTAATATTAAATAATATGTTCATAATAATCACAACAAAGTGATTTAAAAAAGATAAAAACAGGAGGTAATGGAAAACAAAAAAACTGCAAAAATGACAAAACAAATAAAAAACAAACAATAAACTGGCCGTGGTAAAGACAGTTGTGTTAACAAAGATCAGTCGAAGACACTAAAAGTAGCAGGGATTCTAAAATCCAAATGAAATTAGGAAAACCAAGAACACAAATAATAAAGAGTAAAAAAAAAAATCAGATTAAAATAAACAAAACAGAAATCAAGCAAAATCTACATTTAATCTGAACAAGTGGTGTAAAAATTAATTAGTCATTTCAATAAAGCAAAATAAGCACTGTAAACACAGTTATATGACATAACATAAAGCCATACTAAAATGGTACAAAACTACAGATATGCATAACTTACTTTGAAACTAGAAAAGCAATTACAGAGTGCTTACATCCGCCAGGGCCACTGCATGTGAGCTGCTGATGGGGTGACGAACCATGTGGGAATTCCAAGTTCTCACACCATAGTCTGGGAATGATAAAGAATCTTTCAAAACGAATCCAGGATCCAGATGGTGCTCTGCATCACCACCAAAAACTAATCACCTGTTCCTTGTCCTAATACGCACCTTGTCTGAAAATGTCATCCAAATCCGTTGATAGGTTTTGGGATATTTTGCAAACAGACAAACACCGACAGAAACATAACCTCCTTGGCAGAGGTAATTAGGAATAAATAGTTTACGCCATTAAAAGCTAAATGTCCAACCAGATGCTAGTACATCTTGAGTTTGCCTTTACAAACATCTGTGGTCTCTACAGCCCTCAGGCCTGCAGGAAAGTTGTTGCAGAGCTGAGGGCCATCATCAGAAGATGGTATCGTGGCTTCTGGTTCTAACTTTTGTTATTATCAAAAGATCATATTAGCCTTTCAGAGTCGTGAGGTTTATGCCACAGAATATTTCAACATGTCCAAAAAGCGTGTGGCTGCCTGGCTTATGTAGCATATGGTAAAGTATCCGATTTGCAGGAAGGTGATGCTGGAGCGTTAAATACGCAATATTATCATATGCATCATCATGTGCCATATAAATCAAGGCAGATATGCAATAATGTGTTGGAGGTTTTAGTTATATAGCTGCAGCACTGTTTTTTCCACTGAAATTAGGAGCATTTTACTGTTTGTCATAACGAACCACAGGAATTGTAAAAATAGGCCAACTACTGGTATGAAATGACAAACAAAATGAGCTAAAAAGCAGCCAACTTTAAATTCAAGACCACTTAAAAGGGAAAGTCTGACTCCTTGGAAGGAGGATTTAAAGAACTGATAGATGACTTAAGACTTTTTTACAGCATTGTTTATTCGGAAATTTTTACCTGTTTGCTGATATGTAAGTCAGGTTCACATATGGGAAGATGCTTGAAGCTAGCTGGAATTTACCCAGTGAAACAAATCAAACGCAGAGCTTGTTTTCTGTTGCACGCCACTTGTTTGCCAGTAAATGATCCGTGCATCTTTCATGCCTTGAAATGTAACAGGAAATGTACCTTTCCGCAGGCAACAGATCTGGAACCAGAAAGGGAAGCTGGTTGGTTTACAGAACTGTTATCACCTTAGTAGAAATATGAGGCTTATAAATGAGCCCTTTTTGTGTGTTTGAGTTTATGAATGCTGTAATTTAGCCCATGCTGATAGCACAGATTTGATGTTTGCCAGAGGATTACAAAACCCATGCTGAAACCTTACACAACAGCGTTCAAAGTGCACACTGCCATGGAGCCGCGCCAGGACCCAAAACTTCTCTTTTTTCCTTACAGGAATCCTGATTGTCTATTTATCTTTTCCAGAAAATGTACCTGCATAGCTATTGTTCAGTTTTCTACTGAGCTTTCCCCTCGGCAGGAGTCTCATGCGGAGCCCTCAACATAGTGACCCGACCTTCAGAGAAATCACATGACTCAGACTGGAGGGGGGAAAAACAAAAAGCAACATCTGCTGCATGGCTGTGACTACTGCTGCAGATGTCCTAATAAGGCATGTTAATGGGAGCAGAGGGAATGACACCATGTCTGCTTCTCCCTATCTTAACTTGAGGGTTGCATCAGTCTGCAGATGAGCTAATTTCCTTTTTTTTCACTCCTCTTTTAGCAGCCAGGAGGAGGAAAGGTATGTCTTGGGGGAATTCAGGTTTGGCAAAATCTGAAAACAATTTAACATTCATAAGTTAAATTTGGAACATCAACCTTTGTATTAAAAACCAATCTACTTTGTAATAACAACAATCATAAACAAAAAGCAACTGCTTGGTTGAGCTGCCAATTATGGATGGAAAGCTAAAAAAAATGTCCTAAAAAGGTCATTTTGAAGGATGGAGGGGGAGGAGGAGAAGGTGGCTTTCTGTTGTGTTTTGCCTGTTTTCATTTTCGGACTGCTTTTTAAGGTTGATAAATACATCGCTAACTTCTTTGTTCTCCCCATGCTGCCGGGTTTAGGGACCAATCAGAGCACAGACTAAACAGGAAGAGGATGTGGCTTCCTGTAAAGCCCTCAGGAACTTGCATGGAGAGGAGTGTGCCGGTCCCACTTTCTCAGGCAGTTTGAGGAACAATAGCTCTGCCACATCCGAATCAAACCGGGCCAACGTTTCTGAGAAGTTTAAAGAACTTTAAAGATACAGAAAATATCACTTTCCTTCCTGACTGTTAAATAAAAAAAGGAAGCATCCAGTACTTGTGTGGAACTTTTACTGATAATCTTTAAACAGACTCAACATGAAAGCAAATCGTGCTTGAATAAAATGTTTTTAACCTGGCTGAATAAGGCCAAACTATGCTTTTTGGGATATTTTCAAACTGGATATTTTTTCCTACATTTGAGAAAATAGCTGCATCTGCATGAAAAACCCAAGAAAATGGGAAGTAACCATGACATGCCAGCTGGTGGTAGGAAGAATAACATCACATGGAACAATGAAGATGCAAAATTATACTATTAGAAATATAGCTAGAGGTTGTGTCACAGGGGGGAAGCTCCCTGATTTTTAACATTTGCTTTTAATGATAAACAGCTTCAGCACAAAGCCAAGGTTTAATGAAGATAGGGGTATCTCCATTAAACATGAAAAAAAGTGGTAAAAAGTGGTAAAAATGACTGAGTGTGCTGTTTCCAGATAACTTTAAACCATGTGGGAAAGTTGCTGAAAGATCTTAGTTTTCCCCTCTGAAATCTCTGTTTGCCTGTGGACAAGAGGTGCCAATTCTGAAGGTATTTATATATATAAAAAGCAAATAAAATCATGCTCTATGAAAACAAAAATTCAGAGAATATAAACATCAACCTGTGCCCCCGTTCTCCCTCATTATTTGATAGACTGCCTACGACTGATAATCAGAAGTGCTGAAAACTGAACCTGGACACCAATCCACCACAATCAGCTGATCTAGTGTTAGTAGTTAGAGAAAAGTTTAAATTAATTCCCTTTTAGGTTTTCTCTGGTTATCGTGGTTATATTCTAGAGTGTCTGAGAGAGACACTAACTTTCCTATCTTGTTCCTTTAGTTGAGCTAAATAACATTAACAGGCAGCTGAAGTTAGCTTATGATCTGGAGCTTCTGACAGATCTGTTTGTGTTTTCCACCTAAACCTGCAGTGAACTGATGCTCAAACAGCTCTAAATGACTTTACCTGCTGAATGATAGTTGGACTGTATTTCCTCTGTGAATAGGCCAAGAAGAAACCATGACAAGTTGGACATTAAATATTAATAGTCTTCTAAAACTTGAAACATACATTTTGCTTTATCTGGAAATAATTTCGACCAGCTTCCATCCGCACCCTAAATGGCCTTGAGAAGCCTGTTTTAGTCGGTGGAGCTGACTCAGGAACATATCAGGCTGTGTTGATGATACTAACAGGACTTGGCTGCAAAGCTTTTTCCAAAGTGACCTTTTAAAGCTGGCACAAAGGAAGCCATGCATCCCGAGGTGTGAACGATGCCAGTGTTATGTAATAAGGGTTCTGTTCATGCATCTTAACAGAAGTGAGGCAACTCTGGATATTTAGTTTTGTCATTTTGGAGTCATTTCTGGACATTTTGTCTTTCTTTCATAATACAATCATGGTATGTGTCTACATATTGATATTGCATTAATTCATTTTCTGTATAAACCAAACATCTAAAAAATTTGAATATTTCTGTCTGATTTTCAGGCAGTTTTTTATTAATCCAATTGCATGTTTTTAATTCGTCTTATTAAGCAGACAGATAACTGTCTATATGTATCAAGTTGGAGAAAGGTCTAATCAGTTGGTAAATGCTTAGGTACTGAGTTGAGACACAAACTTACGTCTACTGTTTGACAGTAATTTCCCTTACTCCACTATTAAACACACTAAATCTTTTCTTGATATTTAATCCCATATTCACACATTTTCGGATAAGGCACTGATTGCTTTGTAGGTTGTTTATGTCCAAACCCAGGAGAGAAAGACATTTATTCATAGATTCTGTAATTTGGTAACAGTTTCACTTTGCAGCGATGTTATTCGACAGTAGGGATGGGTACCTTTCACATTTGAACCGATACGGTACCGATACTCGGTACCTGGAAATCGATACCGGTACTCAACTGTACCGATTTTCTGTACTTTTGTGTGTGTTTAGGTGGTAATAAAGGTTAATTCGTTTAATAATAAAATCTCTAACTTTTTCAGTTTAATATATTTATTTATTAATATATAAACTTTAATGAATATATCAAAACAACATACAGCTGTTTGTATTGTAATATCTCAGTTGTTTTAAACATTTCTTCTCCCATGTTGCTGGCTGCAGACGACGAGTCACTAATGGATGCAGGTGTGCTAACGGTGCCAAATGCAGGAGTTGTAGCAGCAGATCTGAGGCTGATGAAAATTGTGCACTCTTCAGCCTTGAGAAAAGATGCTTCCTCAGATTAGAAGTATTGTTGCCGCTGGCCTTTTACTTCGAGTCCCAAATATTGCAGCGAACGTAATCTCCATTTTGAAAAGTGGAGCCAAACCTTCGAGCGCACATTATTTACTGTGCACATCACAGCAGGTTGCCTACTCATCATTGACTTTATATGCAAATAAGCAATAGAAAACTTGTTGGGCAAATTACACTGGCCTTTCTTCCTTAATGCTGGTGGCCCCCCCACACCCGGGGATATATTTGATTAAACCGGTAGCAAGTAAACAGCTTTTAGACTTGTTTACTAGGGCATATAGCTCAAACAAAGACAGAGGTATTATCTCAGGACTATATAAAGGGCTTAAAAACATGGAAACACACTGAACTCTTTATATTCAAATAAAATGGAAAAGGGAGGGAAGAATAGAGGAAGAATGGAAAACCATATGGACATACTAATGGAAATGTGTTAGCCCACATAGTTGGAGAGAATTCAGGTGGAAAAGTATAATCAGATATTTCCGGCGTGCTGGAGAAACTGTGGAAATGTTAATGCAAATCACTATCATATATTTTGGGACTGTGATAATATTAGCACCCACTGTCGGGAATCACACAGAGCAATTCACCACATTTTCAGGAATTATCTGCCTTTGGAAAGTAAAACTTTATATTTAGGACTCATTGCCGAAGTAATGAGTCCTATAAAGAAAGACAAATACTTCTTTACCATTCTGTTGGAGGCAGGGAAGAAGCCATCCCCAAACAATGGCTCTCACAGAAAAGCCCAACTCTGGACATATGGATGAACATCCCAATAACTATATACAGGATGGAGAAGAAGACAGCAGAGGTCAATCAAAAGAGGAACCTGTTCACTTGACGCTGGAAAAAATGGATGAACTATATAATACTACACAGACCAGGTCTTGACTTAACATGTTATTAATCTTAGATATGATGTAACCAACCCTAGATCCTGTCCTCATAAGCTAATGTTGATGTGTGTTTTTGTTTTGGCAGATTGGTGTGTTTTTGGCAGATTGAGGTGGATACTCTGTAACCATCAACTTGAAAGATGTACATGAGATGTTGATTGCCAAATATCAATAAAAAGTAAAAACTGCCACTCTTAGTAAACCAGCATATGATATACTCACTAGGTAATCTTTATATATATGCACTAGAGACCTTTATCTTTTAAATTTTTCCAACAGTAGGCAGGCAGGAAAGAGCAAGGGTCATTGGGTCCGGGATTCGAACCTAGGATGGCCGCTTCGAGGACTGTAGGACCTCTATATATCGGTAGCGCTTAACCACTACACCACCAGCGCCGCGCCCACTAGGTAATCTTTCTCGTTTTAAGACCTTTAAAAGAACATGAATGAAACTGTTAGATCAAAATCACACTTGTAATTCATGACTTGCTCTAATGAGACACAAAACCTACTCGGACTTTAGGTTGATTAGTCTCCAGTGCTTAGAAACTGAGCACTTATTTCATTCTCCATTTATGGCACTGTTTAGGTTCATCTGGGCGGGACAGGGTAAATATGGCATTACTACTCCGCTCCTTTTTAAAAATCATTGCGATAAAGTTCATGTGATTGTTAGGACTTGAGCAACGTAGGACCCCAGAATGCAGACGAGCAGGCAGCATGACGGTAGGTGAAAAAGATTGAATTAACAAAAACTCACTCACAGAAAGAGGCAGGAACAAAACAACAAACGGGCAGGCAAGACAGGCATGGCATGATCCAAACAAGACATGAGCATGATCTAAAAGCAAGGCATGAACATGATTTGAAAATGATTCCGCGATGAATAACTGAACAGGTGTGTATTTATGGAGCGTGAACCAGGTGGAGCAAGGAGATGGATTAGCTAAACGTGGCTGGAGCAAAACACAGAAGCGTGATTCAAGAACTTAATTGTGAAACAGGCCAACAAAACCCAAAAACACCCATAAATCATAACAGTGATAAATCTACAATGTAAAATTAGATATATTTATAAAATTCTTTAACTCCCTTTTCTCTAATCTTAAGCGATTTTCCTTCTCTGTGTAATCATCCTTTGTTTGGAAATGTGAATCTGTTTACTTCCATGTTTCAATCTGCATCGCCTTGTTTTCAGTTCTTGACTGTGTGAAAGAGGAAGTAAAAGTTAAGAATGCTTAACTTATATGCAACATTTCTAGACAAAGTAGAGACACCGATCTTAAGAAAGAGTTGAGACAAAAAAGTCCTTGTTGGGGGCAAAATCTTTTCAGGCATTCCAGAGATTGGGAAGTTAGTTCAAAAACAAACAAACTTATCAAAAGCTGGGCGTGGGCGCATGTTCAAAAGCCAAAGACCAAAAGAGGGTTGAAAACAATGAGGACTTACACTGGAAGAATAATGGGAAACATGAAGATGGACAAAGATAACAGAAAATTAAAAAAAAAAAACTGGGAAGAACAGATTGTATTAAGGTCACAGAGGCTAAGCTTAACTTTTACTCTTTGACCTTGAAAAGCCTTCAGTTTGGAGATTTAGGCCCTTTCCACACTAATGGGAAATATGATTATGTGACTCCAGTACATCAGAACCACAATAATATACAACTAAATGCTTTGTGCATGAAAATTTGAATATTTTGATACATATCTTTTCAAATATGTACCAAAATGTTTAACTAGAGAAATACACTGATAGTCTATGGTTAAGTAAATAAGTACAAAATATTCTATTTATGGATATGAAATGGATCTGTTTTAGAACAGAGCTTCAATTTAGGGACCCCCAAAATGGGTTGGCCCCCATTTTGGGGGTCCCTTTAGCAAACAGACCCAGAGCCTTATTTTATGCTTCTTGAATGTTTGTTTAGTGCATCCAGGGGAGCAGGTGGAAAAGAAGAGGTAATGCTCGACAACAAAACAACACTGATAAGGTTTCTCATACCAGCAATATGTGTTTAACCCATTAAAATGGGAGATCCTTTACACCTATTTTAAGAGCAGCTCTCTATATCGACTCTGCAGAGTTACACTAAACATCCCCTTTGGTTCTGCCATGCCTGATTCATTTGTAAAACTCGTGTGTGGAACATAACCGACTTGATTAGTGGTTTATGTACAACTAGCCCAGGGGTCTTTGAGAGCTGATGTCCTGCAACTTTTAGACATGTCTCTGCTTCAACATACCTGAATCAAATGATTGGGTCCTTTTCAAGGCTCTGTAAAATTTGATCGCATGCTAAGAAGGTAATTCAGCCATTGGATGAAGGTGTTTAACCAGAGACGGATCTAAGAGCTGCTGGACCTGGCCCTATAGGACTGGAGTATGAGAGTCCTGCACTAGAAGCAGGTTGGAAAGGGGCTCTTTTTGAGTGCTTTACGACAGAACAGTTTTGTTAAAGAGGGTGACGTAGCTTTATCTTTTATACCGTTGCAGTTTTGGTGGTTTTGTCTTTTTTTAGATACAAAATGGTTCCATCTTTCGAGGGATTTCTCATACATCAATTTGTACCAGTCAGGGAGGTGTTTCTTACCCACTTTGAAGTAATTTTGAAGTCATTTTTATATTCAACTGACCATTTGATGCTAGAAAGTGGTTTTATGACTCCAATATATAGTATCTACCAGCAGGAGGTCACTCTGATTTATATTTCAAAATATTCAACTAGCCTAAAAGGGGACCAGAACCACAGTAAATGAAAATAGAGTGTAATCCAGAATTTCAGATAGTAATGTACAGTTTAATCATATTACATTTGATATTTCAGAAGTTTTTTGAGTGTTTATCTCCATAATTATAATTAAATATGAAATGGTTTCTTTACGGCTACGGAAGAGAAATGGATGAAATAGGGGTAAACATTGTCGGAGGCAAACTGATCTTGAACCGTCTACAGCAGACAAAATATTCAAATCTTCTTCATAAAACCTCAATTCAAAATAAACAAAAGTATCCTTACAGCACAAGATGACCGTATGACAGATGTAATACTTCCCCTACGTTACTCATAGACAAGAGGGAATAAAAAGACATTGGAATGACGCACCATTTGGAAAAAAAATGTTTTCTCTTAGATTTGCAGCATTGTTAAAATGTGTGTAGGCTAGTAAAAGGCCTTGCTCTTTCTTACTCACATTCGGCTGACTAATATTCTCTACAGTGTTTCTACTTCTAGCTGCCTCCGAGGCCCCATCTGCGTCTGTAAAAACAGTCAGGGGCGTCTCATGCACGTCATCAGCATTACCAGAGAGGCCGCTGATGAAAACGGTGACAACGCTTAGCTTTTTATGCCTGCGTCGTATGAAAGGAACCGTTAGTTAGTCTTAAAGAGACACACCGTGTCTTTCTGGAGCTATTAATAGGCACATAGGCTGCCTTTTTTTCCTACAGGGAAAGCTGGCCACCAAGCATTTTGAGGCGAGCCCAGAAGAAAAAGGAAAAATTCCCCCTTTCTCTGCTTATTTCCTCCCCACCCTATACTCTGCAGAAAGCCGTGTACTTTGACAAATGGCTCACAAAGTTTATTTTTAGCTTCAAGCATCTAGAGCCTTCTATTTATACTGTAACTTGTGCCTAGAATCAGCACATTGCAAGGGAAATCAGTGAGGTAGAGGTATTAGTAAGGCAGTTAGTGCACTGAACCACAGCCAGGTTTAATATACCTGATGGCGTAAACGTTACAGCCTGAACGTCTCTGACTTACGTGACCCATCAGTTATTGGGTTACAGCAGATTTTGGAAGCGCCAGCATGTTTTGTAAACTGTCTGCTTTCATGGAAATTTTACACTTTAACTTGATGATCATACAGGGAAAATGGACATAAAGTATGGTGTTTTCAAGACATAACGTAACCAAAGTTCTTCGGTTGTTCAGCAGTGTGTAAAATCACAGGTTTCATTTAAACCATAACAAATATTACCATATACTATATATCAATTGTGTATAACTTATTCACTCATCAAACTTTTGATCAGTAACTTTAATGAAGTATTTTTGAGGTTAAAGCTAAGATGGAAAGAAAAGTTTATTTTTGATGCCATGCCCTGTGATGCACGATTGTTAAGATGGAAGATAAAGATGGCCTCTTATGGAGGAGAAGCTGCACGAACCTCTGCTAGAGAGGCAGTGAACTGATTGGGTGAGGATGCATTATATGTGATGTGCTTAGAGATGGAAGCAGTGCAATAGAGCCATTAGACCAACACGGTTTAAACCTGACCTGGGTGACATTACTACACCCCTGCTTTTTACCAGCAAGAAAGAAACAGGCTGCTTTTCTGTTTTTGACAGGCTTCATAACAGTCTCTGAGTCCAGCTGGACAGACTTGTGGTGCTGGCAGCTAACATCCTTCCAACCAGGAACCTATATCCTGATGCTGTGGTGAATATCTGAGTTACTTCTCAAAGCGATACTGGAAGTTGTAGAGATTACTGTCACCAGTGGTGTTTTTTCATAGGTGAGGTGGCTCACTGCTCAGCACGCCACAATCTGGGGGGTGCCCCGAGTACACAAAAAACACAGCATCTGTCAGTTGCACCCTAAACAATTATTATTTCTTTGTCTATTTTCATGTCTAGTTAATAGGGAATGGGCACTTAAAATGGCAATTAAAGCGCATCCTGCCTGTTCACCTCCCCATTTATCCATCCATGTATCCAGAGGTCCATCAGTTCATCCATCTATGTATGGGATGGGGGATGGTGGGGACGCAAAGTACAGCAATTGGTTACCATTGCGACCAAACGTGGGTCAGTGAAGAGCCATTGCTGAGCGAGGAATCCCATCGATTTCTCCCGCTCCTTGGTCATCAAGAGATGTCACAGGTGTTGTTTGATTTTGTGAATCTGAAACTAGGTACTACCTTCCTGATTTTCTCCAGAAAAGAGAAACACAATTTTGTTTCAATATTTACTTTAGATATGGATTACATGGAAAATAAATAGCTTGTTACTTGTTAATAAAACAATTTTTAACAAAAAAAAGGAACAAAGCTTCTATGCTAAGATATAAGACAAGCTGTAATAATGCAAGTAAAACCTTTGTGTCAAGGTACCCATACAATAGATTAAATTTATTAAATTAGAATATGCATAACTTCAGAAGATGAAAACTGCATTTCTTTATTTCTATTATGTTCCTGTACTGTGAAAAAAACAGGTAAAAAGCTAGGCAATTTGTGTTTTACACCTGATATCTAAAGCAATATAGCATAGATAACATCACATATGATTTTTCAAGCAAGCTGCTCTCAGTTCCTCACTGTGGTTCTTCACAGCGCTGCTCTTAGGCCTGTTTGAAAAAGCGTGTAAAATCATGAGCTCATCCTTATTTTTGGTTCTGTGGATTCACAGTTTAATGACATATCCCCAATGTGCGTCATCATTACTGCCTGTTTCACCTCAGTATAACCCCACTAGTGATAAAACATGTTCTAAATTATTTTAACAGCAATACATGCTGAATTAAAAAGCAACATATAAATTAAGAAACATACAAGGGCAACTGTGACAAAATGTATTCTTCTCAACTTCTCAAACTCAGTGTTCCACCTTTGATTCTGTACATATTACTAAAAGACAGAAATGCAGATGAATGGTATCTTCAATGAGCATTTGGAATTTGTTTTCTCAAAAATATTTTAGTGATATTACAGAGCATTTGGATCATGTTCTCAAGAAATATCTCGAACATTGAGGATTATTGAAGTTACATTACCTCTGAAAACAAACGGCTTCAGGTCAAAATGCTACATTTGCCAACTATGCTCCCTACAGGCAATAAGTGTTACTCTATTCTCAAAGAGATATAGTAGAGGTATGACTTAGTACCTGCAGCGTAAAACTCTTTGGCGTCTTCATTCAGTATAAAACCAAATAAGTTGCCCCCACCCTAGATGAAGCTTGGGGCTAATCCAAAAGTGCAGTTCTACCATCCTCTAGGAGTCCAATCTCAAAGATGTCATAACTAATTTATGCTGATGCTTTTATATGAAGCCTTAAACAATCTTTATGCTTGAATTGAATGGCTATTTACAAAAGTGATAAACACTAGATATGTACAGAACACATAAGACCTTAAATTATAAACTGTCATTCCTTTTAACCTTGATGATTTTATTGATACTCATTTATTATAAATTATTCATAGCCCTGGCTGATTTAGGTTTAAAGTAGTCTTTTGTTTTTACCAACATGTTTCTTTGGATTGAAATTAACATTAAAGGTTGTTGAGCAGTACAGCCAGAGTCCTGGCTTGAATCTGATAGTAAATCTGTGAAGGGAGCTATAGATTAGGGTGATGGCAAGAGGCCTCAGAGATTTGAAGCTAAACACCAAACAGTCAGTCAGTCATTTTCTACCGCTTCTTCCATAGTGGGTCGCAGGGAAGCTGGTGCCTGGACAGGTCACCAGTCCATCGCAGGGCAATACAAACACACAGGACAAACAACTACGCACACACTCATTCACGCCTAAGGGCAATTTAGAGAGACCAAATAAGCTAACAGTCATGTTTGCCAGAGTACCTGGAGAGACCTCATGGGGAGAACATGCAGAAAGACTGGGAGTCGAACCCAGGACCTTCTTGCTGCAAGGCAACAGTGCTACCAACTGCTCCACCATGCAGCCACCACCAAACATAAATAGTCAAAACAGATGTGGAGAGATGCAAAGAGCTGGTCAACATTTATTATGAAGGGGGTGACTGCTGTAAGGCTGCTGATTATTGAGAGGAATATTGATAATATTTCACATGCCATTGTTTACAAAAATAAAATAAAAAATTAAATAAAAACAGATAACTCTTTTTTTCTCTAAATAAATATTTGCTTTATGTTGATTCATTCTTCTTTGAGAGTTGCTTGTCTCAATGCCTGTCAGACACAAACCACTAGGCTGAATTCAAATAATTTTAAATCCAAATCTGCCAGGCATAGATAGATAGATAGATAGATAGATAGATAGATAGATAGATAGATAGATAGATAGATAGATAGATAGATAGATAGATACTTTCTGCATAAATGTATTTTTTTTAATCAGAAACCTATTGAAGTAAAGCTAGGTTGGTAGTTCTGCAGCACCACCTAGAGGATCTAGCTGAGAAATGCAGGAAGCAGAGAAAGCAAGGAGTAAGAGGCTAAATTAACCCTTTTCTTACCATCCCTCCAGCGCATACAGGGTTTGGCTTGTTTTTGTTTTTTTGTTGTTGTTGTTTTTGCCTTTAAAAAATTTACTCACAGTCACAAAACACAGAAATAGTCAATAACTGCCTGATTCCGAAAGTTCGAGCAGTTGTAGGTGCCCATTGCACGTTGTTGTTCATGATACTACAGCCATAAAAATCTACTGACGAGGCTGAGCATCTTTTAGTCTGAAAAAGGGGGGGATGCTTCCTCCAGCCACCTCCTTCCAGGAGGAGGGCGCTCTCTGTTCCCTCTCCAGCCTGTTTAGGGCGGCCGAACCGCGTGGGTCAAAGCTGTGGGGACAAGTTCGGTCTTCCCGGTTGAAGCCCGCCTTGAGCAGCAGCAGAACCGCGGCTCTGTGAAGCACCTCAACCCATCCATCTGCAGACATGGACTTCTCCATCAGAGCCGCAAACGTGGAGGACTGCAAGGACATCGCGCGGATGATCAGGGTAAGCAGGCACGTGCGCACGTGCGGACCCGGCTGCGTGTTACTCCGGGTTACGTCACGAGGTGTCTTCGTAAACCAGCCGTTGTTATTGTTTGATTGAGCCCGTAAATGATGCTATGAAGGTTCGGGATGTATCCAGTCAGTCAGAACTATTGGGTTGTGTTGCTGGATCTGACCCAGCATGATGTCGTAAAACATGATTCTCCTTCTCAGGAGCTGGCGGAGTACGAGAAGGTGGCTGATCATGCTAGAGTCACACAGAGAGGTAACACAATGTTGGCAGATTTGTTGTTTTACTCTCACACTCATATTTTACACTCTCCTGTAATGGGCCATCTGGTGCCAGTTTACTGGGCCTTATATTTATGACACCAAAAATTATTTTATTCTGAAAACTTGTTAAAAATGTGTAATTTTCTGCCCAAAAGGAAGAGAAAACATTAAAATAAAATGAAAATCTAATTGAGGAAGTAAATAACGGGAATCAGAGAATTGGCCATTAAAACATTCATGAACCTGATCGAGCTGTAACACACCTATTCTAGATGTTTATGAACTATTTAAAAGAGAGAGCATCCGTGCAAAAGTATTCATACCTTTTGAACTTTTTACACGTCATGTTACAAGCAGAAACTTGAGCGTGTCTTATTATAGAGATTTATTGTGATAGACCCACACAAAGCAACACTTAAAAGCTATGTGAACGGAAAATAATACATTTCCAAAATTTTTTCCCAATAAAAATTAGAAAATTGTGGCGAGCATTTCTATTTAGCCCCTGTGAACATCCGTTTTCTAGCTGTGCCACAGATTCTCAATGTGGATTTAGGTCTTGAGTCCAACTGGGCCATTCTAGCACATGAATGTGCTCTGGATGTATGTATAGGTTCATTGTCCTGCTGGAAGGTGAACCTCCACCCCAGTCTAAGGTCTTTTGCAGCCGATTTTCTTCCAGGAATTTACTGTAGCTCCATACATTTTACCACCAGCTTTGCAGGCCTTGCTGAAGAGAAGCATCCCCACAGCATGATGCAGCCACCACAATGTTTTAGAGTGGGACTGTTGTGTTTGAGGGTGACACGCAGTGTTAGTTTTTTCATACCACATCACCTTCTACCCCTGTGTTGACTACATGACTTGTGGCAAAATTACAAATGGTTAGTTTTTTAGTTGTGTCATATCCTTACCATCCTATTTGGATTGAACAGAGCTCTGTGGGAGGTTCAAAGAGGGAAATGTTGTTTTTAATTCTAACTTTGCTTCTCCACAACTTCCTCCCTGACTTGTCTGCTGTTTTTCTTGGTCTTCATGATCTTCGTTCACTTATGTAAAGAGGGCTGCAAATACACGCCACACTTTTCAGTTTTTTATACAAAAAGAATAAAAATCATTTTTCGTTTTCCTTCCACTTCAGTTATGTACGAAGTTTCTGGTTGGAACGTGAGAAAAAGTGGAAAAGTTCCAGCGGTAAAAACAACTTTGCATGGTGTCCTTCCTGTTTTATTGTCCAACAGAACATTCAGGTGTAAAATCACAGAGAAAGCAGGATTTTACACTCTTGTGTGGAAGAGTGGAAGCACATTCACAGATCTCTCACATTTAGGCCTCTTTTGTCAACTATTCTCAGACTTGGAGCAAGACGGCTTTTCCAAGAACCCGTTCTTTCACGGGATCATTGCTGAGGTGCCGGAACAGCACAGAACCAAAGAAGGTGAGAGCAGCTGGTCGCTAATTGCAGACCCTTGTTTCCAAGTGGAACTGATATAGCTCTGTCAGGGTGGAGAGGAGGAAGGGAGGTTTGAAGGAGTCCTGAGCCCTCTCAAGTGTCTGGCTCATTAGCAGCTAAATGCAACACAGTGTGTTCTGTTGCCTGATGTAGCAGGATGCTGCTGATGTGTCCTCTGCCTTTATTCACCTCTTACATAATAAAGTTAATGCTCTGTTTCCTCCACGTTCAGTAATAAGCTCATTAGTATATGCTCTGCTGCTCAGCTCGACCTTTTCCCCTACGGTCACCGCTGACCACCCTCGGCTTGACTCAGATATCTGGCTCCATACTCAGGAGGGGCTGAGATAATTCAAGACTCTAACGCATTGGTCATAAATACTTTTGCATAAACAGGCAGTCATGGGAAAAAGTAAGTACACCCTCTGTTGATTCTAAGGCTTTAACATTACGGAACTGGTCTTTTCTCTGTTTGGAAATGTTTAAATTGAACTAAACCACATGTGACAGATTCCACTATGTCTTAAAGTTACATTATGTTTTTGACCGTGATTAATCCAAAATGGAAATGTTTGTGAAAAGCCAAGTACACCCCTAAAACACTAGATCTGCGCTAAAGGTGAAAGTTTCATTGTGCTCTTTTGGTGATTTGCAGTGTTTTTTTTTTGTACCAAAATGACCTTTTGGAATTATAACTGAACAGTTCAAGCTTGGTTTCACCAGTGGACCCATCCTACCACAACGTTCTGAGAGATTTTCTGTATGTTTTATTTGGATGGATTCTGTCTTAGAACCCTACTCCTCAGTGTAGACATAAGGAGATCATAGGACATTGTTGTCATGTGTAGAACACAACCAGTGGAAACTCCTGCAGTCCTTTAAGTGTTGCTGTCGGCTGTGTGGAAGCCTCCCTGACCGGTCTAGTCTTGTGTTTTCATCAATGTTGCAGAAACGTCCCGTTCTTGTAATGTTCCTGATGTTCAATATTTTCTTCAGTCATTGGTGACTACCTTCACTGTATAGTGGCAACCTTAAGGCAGTGCTGTAAAATAATGGTGGCCACACAAAATAAGGACATTTTGGGGACAATTTTGACATTTTCACTCAGGGATGCACTGACTTTTGTTCCCAGTGGTTTAAACATCAATGGTTGTGTGTTGAGTTAGTTTGAGGGGACATCAAATGTACATTGTAATACAAGCTGTACACGGACTACTTTACATTGTGTCAAAGAGCCAGTGTTGCCCCATAGATAAAGATATAATAAAATATTTACAGGAATGTGTACTCACTTATGTGAGAGGCTGCCATATATAAATTCATCTTCTATACCGCTTATTCCATAGTGGGTCGCGGGGAAGCTGGTGCCTATCTCCAGCAGTCTACAGGCGAGAGGCGGGGTACACCCTGGACAGGTCGCCAGTCCATCGCAGGGCAACACACAAACAACCATGCACACACTCATTCATACACCTAAGGGCAATTTAGAGAGATCAGTTAACCTAACAGTCATGTTTTTGGACTGTAGGAGGAAGCCGGAGTACCCGGAGAGAACCCACGTATTCACAGGGAGAACATGCAAACTCCATGCAGAAAGACCCCTTGCCGGGAGTCGAACCCAGGATTTTTGTAGCCTTCCCCTGTCTGAAACCTTTGTTCAAAGACATTCTTGTCCTTTGTAGCTGCATGTCTGCGATCTGGCTTTAGCTAAAAGTTGGAAATGTCAGGAAAATCCTGAACCTTATTTCAGTTACAGAATACATGGGACTTTTTACGGGAATTAAAAACAAAGCACGACAAAGCTGTCGTTTTAAGCAGGTTTAGGAGAAAGGAACAAGTGCATAATAGCGCTGATACCAGAGTTTAACTGAGAATGTAAAGAAATCCCTGAACATGTTTTACTGTTTCGCTTTCAGGCCATACGAAAATTGGCTACGCACTTTACTTCTATTCCTATAGCTCCTGGATGGGGAGAGCCATTTATATGGAGGACTTGTATGTGATGCCAGAATTTCGAGGTGAACCGTCTTCATTGCAGATTGTTGCTCTTGTTGTTAATATAACTATGCATGCCAAATCTTAAATATGATGTCTGTCCTTTCAGGGAAGGGCATTGGTAAAGCCCTTATGAGCAAGGTAGCACAGGTGAGTACCATCGAAGCATTATTAAACATTTCAAATTTGAAAAATGTGACATAAAATGTCAACATTTGGCTTGTCATGAATGTCTGCTTCCTTCGCCTTTGGTGATCTGCAGCTCGGTCTGGCTGCTGGATGCCACCAGCTCAACTTTACAGTTCTGGACTGGAACAAGTCATCCCTGGACTTTTACCTCAGTCAAGGCTGCTTTGACATCACGGATAAAATGGGCTACCACTGCATGCGCTGTGAGGGCGAGGCACTGGAGCACCTGGCACAACCTTAATCCAAATATTTGGCTTTTGAAACCTTAAGGCCAGTCCAAACAATGCAGAGCACCACTTTGTGGCCCTTTGTTTAAGCCCTAATGAGAATTGTCAGGCTAGTTTTTAAATAATTGGCTTTTTGCAGTTTAGCACCTTTAGTTATTAATTATTTATTCACTGGACATGAAGCCATCTTAAAACATCTGTTAGATTTACCCATGAAAATTATGCAAAATTATAATCCCTCAACAATATATTTTTAAGGTGATGGAAACTATTATAGTAGGAAATATTTGTTTTTATCATGCTTTATATGTCCTCTTAAAACCCTGCTATACTTGGTGAAAACAGAATAATCCATCATAAACCATTGTAATAGGTTTGGTGTGAACTCCATGTTACCCAGAGGTGTGGGTGAAAGGTTATATGCACAAAGATCCAGGTTTCTAGATGCAGGGATGACATTTGCTCAGTCAAGGGGAAAATTTATCCTTGCTTGCAAGTACAGTGATGGTAAAAATTAAGTATACTCTTGTTGCTTCCATAGGATTTAATAGCAGAAGTAGCAACCAGGTGCTGCGGATTAGATAAACATGCTCAACTAATCATGAGCAGGTCTGACTGCCTGGGTCTTCTCTAGAGCTTCTCTAGGTGCTTGAAAACACAAAGCCAAGGAGAAAAGACATCAGCAACGACCTAAGAGAAGTAATTATTGCTGCACATCAAACTGGGAAGGGTCATAAGATCCTTTCCAAATACTCTGATGTCCATCATTGTCCAAGGTGAAAACCTATGCACAAATTTTAGGAATCTTCTCAGGAGTGGGCATCCTCGTTAATTCATCAGACCGTGCAATGCTCAGAGAAATGACCAAAACAACCTAAGAGCGCCATCTCAGACTCTACAGGCCTCAGTTAGGGTGTTAAATGTTACAGTTTGTTACATAACAGTTAGAGAAACACGAAAGAAATGCGCTTTGTTGCCTGGAGAAACCTTTCTCTCCAAACAACATGGTAGCACAACTTAGGCTTTGAAAGTCACATGTAAATAAACCATAATATTTCAGGAATTATGTCATCCATTGGAGGGATAGTAGTCCGGTAGAGATGTCACCAGAACATGTCACCACATACACCCTGTACCAACTCTCAAGCATGGTGGTGGAGAGGTGATACTTTGGGCTTGTAATGCAGGAGCAGGACCTGAGCACCTTGCAGTCATTTAAAGTGCCTCAACAAGCTACTGACTTATTGGGTGTACTTAGTTTTGCATGACTGTATTGAAGGTGATAGATTTGTTTTTTTTTTCCAATGGCTGCAGCTGCCTGACAAGCTAACAGATTTACCATTAGCTTATTAGCCGAGCACAACTTGCTAGCTATGCTAACTTCCTGATGGGGTTTTTATCAGTTGCTATTGTTACATTATCTGGATTCATCTGACTAAATGAAAAATCCCTCTGCTTCCTGACAACATTTGCTCACTCTTATGTAGACTGAGATTATTTTAAAGCAACAATTAATTACTAAAAAACTAATTAAGTTATTTCAATTGTCAGTTTTCACCTGAAGGGCAAAATATTGCAGCGCTCCTCTTCTCTCCAGCCATCCTTTGAGCCTGCTGAGTTCAGCTTAGCATAAATACTGAATAGCTGCTGTGCTTTCAGATGCACTAATCAACACGAAGGGAGACCAGGTGGGAGTTTTTATGGGATTTCATGGGTAAAAGAAAGTCCGCATAGAAGGAGATCGTGGATTTGTGTCATTGAACATAGGCACGATTGTTTCTTTATATTGTTGGGGCCTTTTTTGTATTCAAATATTTAATTCACTGATTTTGTCTGAATGGTTTTATGCTCTTTTATGCTAGTCAGCAGTGGCTCATGTAACCTGTAGGAATGATTTACTTGGTGGTGATTGGAAAAGTACGGTGTCAACTGTCCTGTTAGGACAATAATGAGCCAAATTAACACTACTGTAAATGCCCAAGTCAACAAAAACCTACCTGTTGTAGCTCGTTAAAGCTAGCACTGGTGAACATTTTCATATCCACCTCTCACACGGTGGCATTATTTACCCATCCATATTAGAGCTGCACAATGTATCGAATCCCAGTCACCATCGCATTGTCAGTGGGTGCACCATCACAAACGACAAGAAATACCTGGACACAAGATTTGAAAGGATACAATATTTCAAGTGTCACCAAATCACGCCTTACATATCCATAATACATGCCTGAAGACTATGAATACACAGGTTTTAAGCTCTAGTTGTCAATTCACATTTTTCATCATGCCTTTGCTATAGTTTAACGTGGTTTTGATGGGATAAAATCCAAGAGGGTTTCCTATTTTAGACAGTGTAAAGCACAGAGTAAAACAGTTCTGACCCTCCCCCACCCGTTGCTCCACACTGTCGATCAGCAGGTCGAAAAAAGGCTACTTCACTCTTCCATTGCTCGCAGCAAGAACTTTGCTGCTTGGGAATATTTCCAGCGATAAAAATGTTGTTTAGCCATGATGTCGAAACTAGACCACCCATCACTCTTATTAGGATAAATTATATTTTATGGTGTTCTACTCCTTGTAATAAATCCTGTGGACAACCCTTCCTGTGCAAAGTGTGATTAGTGGAGAAAAAAAGTAAAAATGTAATCCTAATTCCTAAATTAGATGCATGTAGATCTTTCATATGTTTAACTTACCTGTTGCAAAACCAGTGACCACAAGAGTCAGTTTTATCTTAAAGCAACTGATGTGTGTGTGGATGTCATGTACTGTTCACTTTGTATTATATGTGCTGGTTTTGTGATGATCTATTCAGCCAGACTCGGGGTACAGCTTTCAGAGAAATGGATGAAGCCCAAATTCAAACCAAAACAATCCATTCACTGGAATTTGGGGGGGGGGCATAAAGCTTGAGTTGACTCGTTGCATAACTTTAGGTCTCTCATGCTTAAACGAAAGTGACATTATTATGGTCTGCACCATCAGTCTTTCCCTGTTTTTTGTACAGTTTAATGGAAACATTCTAGGTATTATTTTCATTGTTTCTGTTCCATCCAAACAACTACAAACCACCGACCCTTCTTTGCAACATTTGCATTTGGCCTTTATTTTTATACGTCACATGCAACATCATTCAAAATGGATCCGCTCATAGGAATGCATTTTATGGGCCATCATTCTGCTGCTACACACAGCAAGGCACAAATGTGAAAAGACTGAGCGGGATACGAGAGATTTTAATCCTTTCTTGCCTGCAGCTTCCCATCAGTGTGAACTATTCAAATTGAAATACCAGCTGTTTTAAAATCATGGTTTCTCTCTTATACTGTTGCGGTAAATTACTGAATTGGAACATTATCGCTGTTTATTCAGGTTTTAGTCTTCTAGCTTTGTCTTTAAGTAAAACTATGCAGTGTATCTGTTGGTATAAGTAGATGAGACATCACTGTTTGTGTGTTTAGGTGATCTGAAAGTACCCCATGGTGTGTTGTACCTGGTCCAAATTCCTTGTAAATGTTCTTTACTGCCTGCAGTCATTATATTGTGTTTGAGTTCATAAATTTTGTTTCTATAATTCTTCAAAAGAAGTGTCAGTGGTTACGTGTGTCCAAAGTTGACACTGAAAATACTGATGAAGCACTGTGGGATTTCAGGCTTGATCTGCTGAGTCTGACGGGTCTTTTTTGGGGGGTTGAGGTGCATCCTCTTGTGAAAAAAACTGAAATCTTCTATTATGATTTTGCCATTTGCCTTGTATAAGTTATTACATTCAATTTCGTGACTGTATGAGAGAGAGATGTTGTTGTCGAAAAGTATTTAGTGGGTGTATTTAGTGAACGGATCTTGTAATCAGCGTGTGGGTTTTACGTCTCTGCTCAGTTATCAAATAAATAAAACCTGACATAATGCATCTCAGACTGATGTCTAAGTGTATACATGTTTACTTTGTGTTAGTTTCTTTTTGTGTCTGTGATTTTCTTATTTATGAAACGATATTTATATCAGGCAAGTGTATTCAATTAAGATGAATTATATTTTTACAGGGTAAAAACCACAAGTAAAATGCAGTCACATTTAACCTATAGAGGCCATACTAACACCATCAGTTAAACCTAATGTGTTACAGACCTTTAAAGTGCTTGTGACATTGCATGTTTATGATAAGTCCAATTATATTTATGGAAAGGAAACATAAAGAAAATACTTCAAAACGCAAATTATTGCCGCTGAAATGAACAGCTGTTGAGATATGGTCATGAATTTACCTAAAAAGGCATTTCCAGACTACTTCTTTGCACTCTTTTATGACGTCGAAGGGGAATGTTTAAGACAACTTGAATTTTCTCAAACAAGGCTGGACTAGCACCCAAGTTTATTTTTAACCCCCCAACACCTCCACTACACAGAGGCAGGACGATAATGGAGGTAAAATAAAATGTCCCAAAGCTGATAGTTAGACACCTTCAGACATGCAGTCGTTTTTTGTGATCATGCCAGGAAAAATACAGTTCTGTCCTTCCATCACACAGCGCCAGGAGTTCGCTAATCTCTACTGGGCCTCTATCTGGAACAGATGGCTTCGCCCTGTGAGACTAAGAGGGCGCTTTTCTGGATCCATTCAGGTAGGTCTGTACGAGTGGACAAAGGAAGTCTTTTTCATGTCCTATTTTCGAAAGGAAAATTGTGAATTTAGCAATAAATACATACAATCTTAGTGTTAAATAAATGTAAAATCAATATGCTTTGAACCCAACAAAGACCACTGCTTTAATTTATTTTACATATTCATATAAAATATGTATTTTTACATATTCTCTTAGATGCCCTATTCCAACCAAAAACATGTCTGTTGTGGCAAATAAATGAAATCCTGAGATTGTTATTCAATAGCATAGGCGTTTATTAGGGACACTTTTGCATTGTATCTTTACATGAATCTGCTACATCTTTAATTTGGAGGTTCTTCTTTTAATTTGTTTGATCTGTTTATTTAAATGAAAAAAGTCTGATTTATGAGGCTCCTTTTATCTGTAGTGGTTATGGATTAAAGATTTCTGTGGCAAAATAAGACTTAAAAAAACCAAGAGGTTAGGCTTATCTTTTTCTGATGAAGGTTGCTTGTGTCTGCTTTTACTGTTTCTGACACTGATCAACTGTTTATTTCTGAAACATGCCCAAAAAATGTGGAAGTGAGCCAATGCAGGATGAGAAGAAAAACGCAACAAATAAAAGAACAGAAACAGTTTGACTTAAAGGGGAAGAAAATGTGAAGATAATTCATGGTGACTGCACAGATTTTTCCAATTTCAAAGTGGTTTTACTTTGATACTGATGATCTGATTCTAAAGTATAAAGCGGATATAAAGTTTGGGAAGTAAATAGTGGTTCTGCTTGTCTTTTTCTCTCAATTACAGCTGAATAATGACACTTTTTAGGGAGGTAGTAATCAAGCAGACATTAAGGCCCTGCAGCAGACAGTGAGGGGAGCTGAAAGAGTCATCGGAGCTCCCTACCCTCTGACTAAAATATTTTTCCGAGATGATACTGGGAGACTCCTCACACCCTTTAACTGAACTTTTTTCGAACTTGCTAATGATACATTAAGTTTAAAAGCAGAACCAGCAGAATGCTGCACGGCTTTCTGACTCAAGCTGTTAAAATCCTGAACTGCGGTTATGATTTTATATTATTATCATATATTTCTGAATAAATACACTTTTTATACGTCTATCTCATAGAGTCTTTACAGAATACTTTGAAGTTTGTGGTTATAATGTGACAAATTGTGGAAAAGTTCAAGGGGGGGGTCATACTTTTGCAAGGGACTCTGTTTGGAAATATCTAAAACAGAAGTCCATGTTGGGATTTGCTTTGAAAATTAATTTATTTTGCTTCCAAAGCACCTAAAACATTTAGGTACCTGTATTTGTGGTTTGTGCCCCCTAAATTGGTCTATCTTTTATTACTTTTATAGTGCAGACTTAATAAAAATCTAATTGAAAACTACACCAAACATAGCACCTTTACAGCCGCCTAGTGGTCACAAACGGTACTGTTGCACACATAATTGGCACACATATGGGTATGTCCCTTGATGAAACTGATTTGACAGGCAGCAGAAGCTCCGGTGCGCCTCCTGTGCTTTTCCTTAAGCGCACACCTTTAGCGGTACCACGCAAACCCCCACATAAGTGCGTGTGCTCAGTCGGTCTGACAGTCTGTCCAGTAGACTGACCCCCCAGCAAGCGGTTTAAAGGGAACACAAGAGCGCTGAGTCAACGAATCGCAAGCAGAAGGATGCAACAGTTGATGTGAGCATAAATTGCTGAGTTTTATTGGCGTTTGGAGACGCTCTGCACACAGAGAGAATGGTGGCTGTGATCCATGAGGGGAGAAGGCTCCAGTCTTAGGTTGCTTTAAAAAAACTAAAATAAAAAACTGCATATTTGTGCCTCTACAAGGCAGCGACAGAGCGACCGCTCTCTCTCTCCACAGAAAATGGGACATTTGGACTAAAACGTATCGAGTGGACTTAATGCGCTGCTGGAATGGAGTTAATGCATGAATTTTGGATGGTTTGCGGCGGCGAGTGAGCGATCTGCTGAGCGGAGTGCAGCAAAAATGCAGCGGCTTCTGCAGAGGAGACGAGTGCGTAAGTTGCGGGTCGTCTGGGCTTCCCTGGCCCTGGTGGCTCTGTCTCTAGCCGCCTGCAGCGCGCTGTTTACGGCGTGGACCTGGCGACAGACCCGGGACCTGTCTCAGTCCTTCCAGATCCTGCAGGACCGACTCGAGCAGGTTTGTGTCACACTTTTAAAAGTAAGCAATCAGTGCATGCAGGTTTGCACATTTGCACAGGAATGATATTTAGTCGGCTGCAACTTTGACAGAGTTGTGTACGATCTCGGTTAGGGGAATCTTTGCGGGGGTGCAAATGGCTAAAGGCCATTCAACACTTACTCCTGCGTCTTCCTGCTCTGCCCTGTTGCAGGTTTTGTCTGATTTGAACGTGTAGACCTTTCCAGAGCTGCCTGTAACAGAAGGCAGGTTAAAAAATGCACGTGCAACACGAGTGTAATTTAACTTTTCTCCTCTGTTTTGCCAGTATTTAACTAACTCTGGAAGCAACAACCGGATTTCTGCAAATACAAAACATAATATAATGAATGTATGCCAAATGACACAAAAATGGGGAGGCCTGCTGACTTGACAGTTGTCCAGCTGGTGCTTAAAGACACCCTCCTCATGTACGGTAAGGCACAAAAGGTCATTGCTAAAATAAACTAAACAACTGGCTGTTCAGAGAGCTGTGTCTAAGCATCTTAATGGAAAGTTGAGTTAAAGGAAAAAGTGTGGTAGAAAAAGGTGCACAAGCAACCAGGATAATCGCAGCCTTGAGACGATTGCAAACCAAATTCCAATCAAGAGTTCGGGGAAGATTCACCAGATGGACTGCTGTGCCCAAGCACACTATTAGAAAGTTGAGTGGAAGGAAAATGTTTGGAAGAAAAAGGCGCTCAACCAACAGGGATAAGTGCAGTCTCGAGATGAGTGTGAACCAAAGCCCATTCAAGGATTTGGGGGAGATTCACAAAGTGTGGACTGCAGCTGGGGTCAGAGCCGCCACACACAGACGTATCCAGGACATGGGCTACAACTTTTGAATTCCTCAAGTTGAGCCGCTCCTGAAACATAGGCAGTATCTGGGGTGTCTTACTTAGGCTAAAATGAATAAAGGACTATACTTTTATTCAGTGTTCTTTTCAGATCCAAACAAATTTTGCTTTTCATCTGGAAATCAAGGTCCCATAGTCTGGAAGAACAACAGAAAGCAACATAATCCAAGCTGCATACTCAAATAAATAAATTTTCAATGATATTCTTATTTACTGAGATGCACATGTATAATACACAAATGTTTAAACATGGATAATATAAAAGAGGTATTAAAGTAGCTGTGTTAAGTGATGGTAGTTGGGAAGTCCCCAAATTAGATTCTGTTCAAGGCCTCAGTAGTTGCAGCTTAGTTAATGCTGAATCTCTGCTCATTTTTTTATTTCATCCTTTTTTCTCCTACCCCCTTACGTTTTGTTTAATCGCCCTGGTGCCAGTTACGCTCCAGTTTTATCTCAATTTACTGGAAAGCCTCAACTATTTGGCACATGAGCGAGATGCTGCCACTGACTGACTGCACTAAGGGAGGCTTCAGGCACAAAACAGGCTGCACAATGAAGCGTAGCAAGTGCAAATCATCTGCAGCCTGCATCTAAACACCTCATGCACGAGTCAGCGTGGACTGAAATTTGAGGTACACTTGCAGAAAAAGTAATAAATATATATTTTCCACTCTGTTTGCTTTATGCACATTGCATCACAATTTATTTTCAAAACAGGAGCCAGAACTGGAGCTGATGGTAAATTCTTCTGGTTTCGAGTTCAGAGCATTTACAAAACCACTGGATTTCAGATTAGCGGGGGATGAAATTGACTGTGTAACATGTTTACTAAACCTGCACACACACACACACACACACACACACACACATGCACACAGATTGGACACGTGGAGTTTTGATGCTGGAGACCTTCCCCATGGGTCCCCATTCTGTCCATTTGACCAAATCCTGATGAGAGCCAGCGAGCGAACGTCTGGAGAGTGAAGTGTGACTCTCTGCCTCCATTTCAACAGTAGCAGTAAATTTAAACACTCTTTCCTCCCCTCCAAGCAACTTATCAACGTCTCTCCCATGCGCTGTGAGGGCCTCCTTTGAGGCTCCAGTGGGGGCCTCGGTCGAGGATTTAAAAACGGCTGGCTTAAAAAATTATTTCTTCCAGACTTTTGAGGAATGTAAAGGAGTGAAAACACGAGTTACGTGTCGCAATCATTCCTTGAGGAAGTGGCCGCTCTAAAGCAAGCAAGGCAAGGGCCAAGGCATTTTTCTGGCAGTAACAGGTCTTAAAGGGACAGTTGGGGATTTTTTAAGTGAGGTTCTGCTGCGAGGTTTTAAGCAGTCAGCATCTTACCTGTACTCAGTCTTCTTATAGTACAAATTCCAATTAACTGGGCATGAAGGCTAAAGCCAATGGTAGTTATGTTTGCAAAGTTTTCAGTTTATGACAAAACAAAAGAGCTTGAACTAAGCTTTGATGTGAAATCAAGATCTATTGTGAAATGTTAAATATGAAGAGAACTACAGCATTTTACAAGAGTGAACACTGAATATGTGGAGGCATGAAAAAAACGTGCTAAGCAATCAAAGCAAATGAATTTTGGTGTACAGATACTTAAATTCTGAATGTGAAATGGACCGAGGCCAAAGCAGGCTGTTACTCTAACAAAAACATAATTTGCTTGATCACTAGAAGGTTATTTAGACTGTTGTGTACATAATAAAAATAACAATAAACAATAAAAATTTAATTTTCACCATGTTTACTATGCACAGACGCCAAATTGGATGCTAAACTTGGGTCGGAATTACAGCCTCAGTTCATCTGGCTGGGAAGATGGAAAATCTGACTTCTGAGTACAAATAAAACTCGTCATTACTGTTTTACTGAAAATGATTGAAATATTAATAGCAGTTTAAATTAACATTATTTTATGGTTCTTGTAACTTTTGCCATCAGGTAATCTGAGAGGAGATGCTTTTCATCATCTTTTCTTAGTAGGTGTTTCACCCAGGAAGATCACTGGTGGCGCACCTACCTCCATTTCCTGTATAAGTAATCTGGGTAAATAACCAGTCAATGCAAATGCACAGGCATAAAATGGTCTTGGCATTAATCACTTTGAAGTACTTGTGATTGAAGGTCTCTAGGACATTTAAAATCCGCTTTGGTCCGACTTGCTGTTCAGCTTCAGCCTCCAATAAAGATTCTTCATCGTCTTAACTGAACCTCGCTTCAAAAATGTTGAAATAAATCTTTCAGAAACTAATTGGACATTAGTTGATGGTGTTATTTGTCTATTTTGCCTACAGGTTAACACGCAGAGGAAGGCTATTGTTCAGCTCATTCTGGAGAAGAGGGAGCTGCTGGAGCGAGTGAAGCGAGATGGTAATACAAACCTGCCAGAGCTGCTTTGTCTCAACTTCAACACTCCCCAACTTGAGCTTTTCAGTTGCTTCGATCACAAACACAAACAAAACCAAAATACAGCTGAACTCTTTAGTTTTTTTGGAAAAAAACATTTAACCAAAAACCCGGCCAGCCTCGGCCCACATGCCACTTTGGTCGGGTCCTGGGGGCCGCATGAGCTACCGCTGCTAAAAGTTGACACAGGAAAAAGTAGGCAGCTGGATTACCCTCTCAGAAATTACAGGTCTGACCAAAGCGGCCTCGAAGCCCAGAAAACCAGCTGGCGAGGGGGGGAAAGGAGGGAGGGGGTGTCGCTGCACGCTTTTGTTTCAGTGAAATATATTTATTTTCCCCTACTCCCTGAGCTAACGTCCGACACAGCTAGGATTTCGTTGTGAAAGCGATGATATTTGATGAGCTATTACTGCGGTATTTATAGCATTTGCTTGCATCACCATCATGGGACTGCTTTTTCTGTCCGAGAGTAAACTTTAGATCAGTTTCGTGTTGGATTCTCTCTGTCCAAATGTCACAAAACGTTTAAAGAACATTGTGTCTAGCTTAAATTAACTTAAATTAAATTAACTAAGATTTTGTAGGCACCGTGCAGAATTTCAATGGATATCAGTGGAGAGCGGTGGGAATATGCCCCAACAGCTTTTTCCAGTTTATGGAAACTTGACCGCAGCCGTCCAGCTTTTTTGGAAAGACACTGCTGTAATGTTCTCTCCTTGGGACTGACAGCGCAAGTCAGGAAAGTCTGGCCACCCTGAGGGCTTTCTGCTTGCCCACCCCTTGTAAATTCCTAAAATCCACGGGGTCGCCCACCTGAGAGGTAATTTAGCAATGGGGCATAGCATTTCTGAATAATAGCAGCAGTCAGGTGGGTTGGCTGCTCCATCCTGAAACATAAACTGTGTCTTCCACCGTTCATGCAAGCACTATTCAGGTTGTATCAGTGTTTGAAATCCCCTCAGGCTAAATTGAACCATCAAGGAGCATCAGGAGCAGTTCTTAAGCTATGTTGTTTTTTATTTATTGTATTTATCTGGAAAAGGGGCAGTAGCTGTTGCTACACTCTGCTCTTAATCTACTGTTTTGGGTCACGGAGCAGCCAAAGACCTTTTCGACTCTCTTTTTCCAGTGCTTCATTTTTCTCATTTACTCTTCTAGTCCCTCAGCTGCGCCTCTGAATGCCTGTCTTTAATGCTTTCGTATTCACTTTTCCACTGTCCATCTTGTTTTTATTGCCTCTCCCCTTTCCTCACAGCCCTCCAGACACACAAACCCCACGTCCTTCATCCTTTCTCTCTGGTCTCTATCTTCTAAATGACCGCGACCAGCTGGCACTAAGATTAGCCCCCACTGGGCCTAAAAGGAAAATAAAAGAGACATACACTTTTTGACTTACAATAACAGTTTGAGGAAATATACTGAAGCACGTGAAAGGAAATCCTTAAGCCCATCTGCTAACTGCGTTAAAACCGGCCAGGCTGAATATAAACGGCAGCAGATTAACCCACCGTATTATTAGTGTGATACAGATGGCAGTGATTGTTTTATCAAAAAAAAAGAAACAGCAGAAGTAATTTTCTGTGTTTTTAAAACTCACATTCTGCCTGTCTTTGTGTCTGAAGGGGGCTCGGTGCGAGGGAGAAATGGAAATGGACGGAAAGCGGCGTCTCATTTTGAGAGTAAGTGGCTTGGCAGATCCCTTATAACCGTCTCGTGTAGCATCTGCTGAAGTGGTTTTGAATCAAATACCCCTATAAGATTGCAATCGTAAAATCTTAATTGACTTTCCCCTTTTCTGTCTCCATCATTGTCTCCGACTTTCCACCAGTAACCAAACTCTCCTCTCAGCAAGGTAGGAGTCGTTAAAATCATTTTTACATGTTTCTTCGCACTTTGTAGGTTAGTAACACGTCAATATCTTGTTTTGTTTTCAGTCGGAGAAGGTGGCGTGATAAAAGGCTGGGAGGAGAGGACGCTGAACATGAGTAAAGCAGTGAGGTACAACAAGGAGGAAGGTACCTTCACTGTGGAGAAAGCAGGGGTCTACTTTCTGTTCTGTCAGGTGGGTTTCAGAAAACCACTGTGCAATAAACTCTAAACAGCAATGATCATTGAAATATAATATGTTAATGTTTCAGCATTCTTTAGCCCACTGCGAAAATCAGAGTCAATATAATCAATATTTTAATAACTAATTACTAACATGTAAACATATGGGAAGAAACTTGTGCCATCAGAAACTGAATTTGAATTGTTCAGACTGAATCTGTATTTGTGTAATTTGAAATTAAATGCATTGGTTTGAAAATTAATTTCACTAAACTGAAAACTGAATATAATGGTTTTAAAACTGAATTTGTTTGCTTTAAAAATTTGCTTTGCTTGTATTGAAAATTCAGTTTGACTATTTTCATTGGTCTGAAATTCAATTTCAGTTCCAAAATTCAGTTTTTTGTGTCACATCCGGGTTCTTGAAGCCACAGATTCATCAAACACAGATTTACTAATTCACGGATGTCATTCACTATTGCTGTGTCCAAATTCAGGACTGCATTCTTTTAAAGGATGCATTTGTAGTCCGATAACATCCTGGATGAGGCGATGAATGCTGTCCAATCTCCAAGGTTCCAACAAATGCGTCCTTCTTATCTCCAGGTTTGAAGGATGGGTCCAGTGTATCCTCCGTGTCCCACCCTATCCCATGATTCATTGAGGGTCAAAGTAGATGGTTCAAACTGAAGTAGCAAAGGCCGGACAGAAAAAAGCTGTGAATAAAATTGGATATATGGCGCATTCTGTGAAACAACTGAACTTTTACAATGTTTTTAGACGAGACTGTAGTTGTGTAAACAAGATATCGCTTAATTGCACAAATGCGTCGATGTGTTCGTCCGCTGCCCCAGCAGCCGCTCGCCTCGCCAGCTGTCAGCTGACCGGGTGGTTTGAGGTGCGCTAAACCCCGAGAGAACAGCTGACTCCCGGCACATTTTTTCAAAACCCTGCTGGGTTTCCCCAATGGGTGGAAGTTAAACAGATATAAATTACGTCAAGGCGAAAATCTAAAATTTTAATGTTTGGTTTATTTATTATAATAATAATAATGATTATGCTCTGCAAATAAACAGATTTCAACTTTGTTCCTAAAGTTAATATGTTAGTGTTTAAGTTGTTGAAAGCGTTACAAAAAAAAATTTAAACAAATGGTATTTGTCATCAATGTAATTTTTTTATTGTTAAATTTTATATCTATGAACACAAACAATATTTTCAACATTTTAAATGGCTAAAAATGAACAAGATCATAAAACAATAACATTTAAAACAAAACAGCATTATAAGCCCTCAGCAAAATGAAAAGGGGGAAATAAAAAAGTGTAGTCATTTACAGTAAGACAGCGTTATTAAACCCTTCAGGCTCCATTTGTTCGGCTTCACAGCTTTGCGCTTCATGCTAACACGGTTGCTAGGCAACAGAAGTTACGCTGAGGTAAGGGCAAGAGAAACACAGAGCAACGTAACACCGGCGGCAAACTAGGCTAATCTGGCATCTTTAGCTAACAGCTACAGGTAGCATAAGTTTTTGCTGTTTGACCCTCATGGTTTTACATGACGCTTCTTATAGATGCTGATTGACTTGGTGATTGACATCCGCCAAGCTCATGTTGCTGCACTGCTGAGCTCAACAGCCGCAAAGGAGTTAAACCTGATGTGAAACGTAAATCGATGAATCTGTGTTTGATTAATCTGTGGCTATCCTCAAGGACCCGGATGTGAGACACAAAAAACTGAATTTTGGAACTGAAATTGAATTTCAGACCTGAAAGTGAAAGTAGCCAAACTGAATTTTTAAAACAACGAAATACATTTTTAGAGCAAATGAATTCAGTTTCAAACCATTACATTTAGTTTCAGTTTACTAAAATTCATTTTCAAACCAATGCATTTAATTTCAAATTACACAAATACAAATTCAGTCAGAGCAATTCAAATTCAGTTTCTGATGGCACAAGTTTCTTCCCATATAAACAATTTGTGATTAATAACAATATTATTATGTCTGTCCAGTCCTATTGGAAAGGCTATAAATGGGACATTGAACACATATTTAAAACATTTTGAAATGACCCCATTTTGTACCCCTAAACAAATCATAACCCACTTTAAGTACTTTGATGAATTATGGAGATAGAAAAAAAATAGAAAATACTCAAACTCATGTAAAATGTAATTTAATTGTATGGGTTTTTTTTCCTGAAAACTTCATATTACACCCTATTTCCATTTGGTCTCAGAAAATGTCTTTAAATTTCTGATTGCCAAAATGGGTACAAGGCGTTCCCAAGCCAGGTAGCTATGGATTGATACATAGTTGGTCCATAATGTTCTGTGGCTACTTTTCTTACACCAAATAATTAGGTATGAAAAGACCAAAACTTAAAAAAATGTGAAATGGTGAATGGGCAAAATGAACCAGAAACCTGTTTGTAAACAGGTAAGTTTGTAAATAAAGTCACGTGATGCCCCCTAATCAAGAGTTTCTAGAACAAAAAACCTGCAGTTTATAAGGTCACAATATAACTAAACTTTGCCATATTAGGTCAAAACTATTTGACTGAGTCTTCTATCTAGAGCAGCATAATGTATCAAACGTCATCACAATATCAGTGTGTGCAATATTGCAATTACAAAAGACTTCTTGGACACAGCATTTGTTTGTCATAGACTAACGCTCTGCGTATTGATAGTTGGCCAGTTGGATTGGGCAATAACTGCTCTTAATGGCTGCACCTGATGTATACGTTTTAGTGGCTGAGGTGCTACAGCTAGCCGAGAGTGGTGGGAACATTGTGTATTAATGCAACTTATCAGAGTCATAGAAAACACTCAGTGTTGTATCAGATCTGCCAACTCAGTGTAAAACTGTTACATCAAAACAGAACAGGCGCTACATCTACAGCTAGCAAATAATTATTTACTATAAATATAAATTCAGATTTCTTATTGTGGCTCATGCAGTTGGTGGGAGCTAGTTTTGGATAACGTACACCGACAACGTAAAAGAAACCTCAGTTTGAATTTCATGTAGCATGCTAACTTTGCTCATTTTGCCAACAGCACAGTTTTGCAGAAGCAAGGAGACAGCCAAAACCAAATGTGAAAGTGTATTCCGAGAAGATATTTGCATGAGCTCCTTCTTGATTTTCACATTTAATATTTTAAGGCTTGAGATTAAAACTCATGTGCTCATATCATGGTTATATTTGCCTGTATATTAGTGACAGAGAAGAGTTCAAAATTATTTGTCCATTCCCCTGCTCTTTTCTGTTTTAATGCAAGAGAGTGGATATATGTACTGAATCCCTACAAAGAGCAGGCTCCTGACACAAGTCAGCAATAGCCTTCTGTTTTGATGGTTAGGACACTGACCTTCAGCATTTAGAGTAAAGGGTTTGGCAATGCGAAAAAGGATGTGTGCTGGGCCTGCTCATAGATAAGGGTGTGTAACATTCTCCCTTGGACTGTCTTGGTAGGGAAATAGTGCAGATCTCATCATGAAGCTTAGGTAGGTCCCTAACGTCTTTCATTTTAATGCAGTTGTTTACTCCAGAGTGTACAGTGGTGCTTAATTATCAACATTAATTTAATTAGCGAAATGTTTTTTAACAACCTCCATCTGTCAAGTGTTGTGTTCAGAAAAGTTTATTTAATTTTATGATAAAGGTTTACAATATAAAAAATTATTTAGAAAGTGAAATTGTTGTGATTAATATTTCACTCAGTTCTTTGTATCCCTGCTGACCTCTTTTAATAAGATGTTCATTATTCTTTCCCCTTCGTCAGGTGTTGTTCAATGAACAGCAGTCTCCGTATGTGAAGCTGGATGTGGTGACAAATGGCCACAGGCCCCAGAAGCTGCACTGCATGGAGGGGTACGGGACGACCCCCTCTGCAGGGCCACACTCCTTCCACTTCGTCAAGCCCTGCCAGGTGTCTGGCCTCCTGCGACTGGAGAAAGGCACAGAGCTCCAGGCCAAGACGGGCCCGTCCTTCAGTCTCCACCCAGTGGCCAATCAGGTCTTTAGCATCTTTAAAGTCAACTGAAGCTCAGTGCTTATCTGGTCATTGTCGCGAACTATTCTCATGTACACAAATCCAGCTGCAACTACTGCACGATGTACTTATTTTGCATTGAAAATGGATAATATAAGGATTTTTTTTTCCTACAAGGCCAAACAAAAGGCTACTGCTATTTCCCAGTAATTCCCACATGTGTTCATCTGCGAGACAAAGCGGACATTTGTGGAAAAGGAATTTTTCTCTGGACTGCAGCCTGTTTTGGAATTCAGTTTTGGATTAAAACCAAGACCTACATTGAACAAAAAAACCTTGATGAACGTCTGCCTAGAGAACAGATGTGATGGAGGCTGCTCTGTGGATATAAAGAGCTTCACAGTATAAGAAAATTCATTGGAGGTCCATTTTAGCCCCTGTATAATGCAATAAAGTGTGCTTGCACTCTCAGTAAGCTGACAGTTAAGATGTGCACCTTCCACAGCTGAGAGCACATCTGTGAGAGTCTGAACTCTATAAACGCTTTCTCCGGTTGCCATCGACTCTTTGAATGCTGCCTTTGTGTGTGGAAGTGTGCGAATGAAACCTGATGAATCAAAAACTTTGTGCTGATTTTATGGTCTTGACAATGCAAGGTGAATTTACTCTTTTATTCAAATATTTTGTATATAAGTCACTTATTTTACAGAATGTGCCTGAAGTCCTGGGTTGAAAGAAAGGAGTGTGGGGTGGGATTTTTAAATAGCGTGGATGTGAATTTCTTCTCTTTTTTCCTAAGGAGAAATGATTATATAGTTTAAAAGTCAAGGTTCAAGGTATTGCAAGCAAAACATAAAACTGTAAATTCAGCTGTATCTGCTTTTTCAGGAGGTTCCTCTTCTGTTTGATGATGCAATGGCTATTACTCCCACATGTTTTGTTTTTTTACTTTTTATTAGTCAAAGCATTGCTAAAAAAGTCTGTGATACAAGTGATGCAACTATGCAAAGTAAAAATATGTTTGGGTAATGAATTTCTGTGTAAATAACTGCAAGAAAGGGACATACTACGTTGCCGATTCCACACAGGTTCCAGTTTAACCATTGAAATGTCAAGATTTCTCACAAACAAAAACATGGCAGGATCATTTTTACCAGAATTTTGATATTACAGGTTTTAATATTCTTATTATCAAAGTTTTTGCACATATCTAAATGAAATGCATTAGCATGCAATGAAGTGCTCTCACAAGCGTAGGCCAGGGCATTTCCACTAGCGTAGTTGGACACTATTGCACTTTTTATTAGCTTAAGAGTAATACTTAATCAACTTAATATTTGTATTTCAATCTAAGACTCCACTGACTAGCATATTGGTTGAAGCTCTTTTACTTCACAGACTCCTCTCATAAACCTCTATTTTTTTAATTAGCCAATCTACGGCAGCCGGAAATCAGTCAGCGTCCAGTAAGTCATTAACAGCACAATTGTAGCATACATTTATAAAGAACTTCAAGCACAGATTTCTATATAAATCAGCTATTAAATCACATTTTCCTTTCAGTTTTCGAGCATGCTAACTCATACATTAGCTCTAAGCATTAGTATTAGCTCAGTGTTGTTACGATCAGTCCACTACGTGAACCGCTACTTCACGCTTTATGTGCTGGGGTCAGTGGCAGTTTTTGGTATTGGCCACATGGTTTTCCGCCCAGGGAGGCACACCACAAGGGGGTGCCATGAGGCGAAAAAAGGTGATCTGAGTTGCGTAATGAAAGGTCTTCCTCTGCTTATTAGCATTTCCAGTCACTCGGTTCATGGGAGTATGGGTAAGCAACAAATGAATATCAATAATAGGCATACCCTAACCAATCAGGTGTGTCATACGGAGTGTATGACATCTGAACCCTTCTGATGTCACTCAAGTGTTTCAAACATCAGAGGTTATGTTCCCAAATATGGACCATCTGTAGAGTGAATCTGACCATTCCAAGTTTCAGATCTTACACCTTCAGACAAATCAGACCTTTTTTGGATTGCTCTTCCATTTTTTCAGAAATTAGAGATTTATTTCAGAAAATACACACAAAAACAGCAAGTCTGATGTTTTCTTGGCGCTGGAACCAGCTTAGATTGAAACAAGAATGAAAACCTTTATATATAGACAAGTTAAACCTCGAGAATACATAATAAAAAGTTTAGTTTTTTTCAGAAATGGGTTTGATCAGGGGAGTGGGTTTGTGTTCGGTTGTGTGGGGATCCTTAGGAGGGGCTTGCCCAGGGTACCATTCATGTAAGAATCGCTCCTGGCTTGGAAAGCACAAAATGACTCTTATTTTGTCTTCTGTGAACCTACAGTATAAACAGCAGTAACAGATTTAGTCTTTATACTTTGCCAACTATAAATAGGATTGAAAAAAAATTGTAAAATTCCGGTTTTGTGGGCTTAAATAAAATAATAGCTTTGAAAATTTTGTGAAACTGAACCTTGAATGCAAGATTGCCTTTAATATTGAACACAAAAAATCCGAACATCTTTTTGATTTAACCAGATTGCTTTTCTGTCATTTGAAAAAAAATCTTTTAGGAATGAAGCTTCCTTCTGTGTCTCCTATGCTGCGGCTTTGTGTAATAATCCCTGTTATATTTCAGGGTGTATTTCTAGCAGTGGGATTCAGCACTCCCACTCTTGTTTATAAGAAGTTTTTGTGGCCGGACCACATTGGTTTCTCCTCAGCACTTTACGGCAGCGATTGTTGTGTTCCTAATTGGACTCAAACGTTGCTGTTTTCAAATTAAAACCTTTTCTAAATTTAGACATTAAATCCCTTGTACTTCCTCTTTGCTTTTCCTCTTCCCCTTTTTATTGCCCCCCCCCCCCAACCCTCTCAACATCCATGTGGACATCACATTTGCCTGTCAGCATTCGTCATAACACACACACGCAGCAGTGGTGATCTAAATTTTCATTTCCTGCATCTGAATCTGAACCACATAGTTGAGGAAATACATGCCTTGTCCCTCCTCTATCACCTCGGAATCCATTTTAAAACATTTTTTGTTATTTGTCTAACACCCTTGAAAGTCTTGTGAAAAGATTTGTAAAATAAACAATGGATGCATGCCATGTCTGCGCTCATTCCTAGTGAATGGTGAATAAACATTCCTTTCTGTTCTCTTTATTTATTTACCTGAAAATTAAAAAAGAAAATCAAGGTTTTTTGCAGTGGGATAAAATCAGAAAGACTTCAATTGAGAAAGATTAGACGATAATTTTCATTAGTCAGGGATTAAGGCCATGATAACATATTTCAAAACTTGTATAAAAAACAATGCAACTGAAAAACAAACCACTCTATTAGGAGAAAAACGGTTCAACACCTTTGTTGCATAACCTTCAGAACTTTGTTGAAGCATCTTTTGATTCAGTCTGAGCATTCAGTCTTATTTGGTCAGTCATCTTTACTCAGTAAAATGTGCCTAATCTTTCTTGCAAAAGATCTTTAAATCTATAAGGTTATGAGGACATTTCTTATCACAGCCATGTTCAGGTGATCCAACGTATCTTCTGTCGGATTTAGTTCTGGACTCTGGCTCTGCCATGCCAAAATTTTTATTTTTCCCTCAAACAGTCCTTGTTTTGGTGATTTGGATATATTCTTGGACTCATATTGATGCTAATAAAAATAAATTCCCTCTGCGTCCTCATCCTTCTAGCACACACCTTAATGTTTTTGGCCAACACTATCTGGTATTTGAAACCTGTCAATTTATCAACATCATTAGTTTGAGTTCATTGGTATTAACACAGCATAGCTATTTATTTTTCCCTATATAATCAGAAGTCTTTGATTATTCACATAGAAAATCCTGTTGGTCTCCAACAAATTCTGTTCCCATGGAGCGCTACTGAAAAAGGCTGTACGCTAACACAGTCTTTAGTCTCAATAAGGATCGGTGAACCCAAGAGAGAAAGGGATGTGAAGTTTGCTTTATTAAAGATTTCATGAACTATGATTTTATTTAAAATTTAATTATTTTAAGAAAATCAACATGGACCTAGCTACTATTTATTTATATATATATATATATATATATATATATATATATATATATATATATTATATATGTTTTAAAAGTGGTGTGTATATACACACACATAATATGTATCAAAGGTCAGATTCATGTGACAGATATTCGTAGCTAGCTAACACTAGCTAGCCAGGACAAGCTAGCAAGAGATGGTTCGATAGATTCAAAATAAACACAAACAGCTATTTCCATAATTTCATTCAGTTTTATTACAAAAAAAATTAGAGAAAATAAGGAGATGTGTCGCCATTGACATGTTTTTACTGCCACTCATCATTTGATTGGCACCACCACATACACAGTGACACAACATACCCAGAAATCAACTGAAAATCCTGAAAAGAGGACAAAGAAGAGTGGATAAAGAACTAATTTGCTGTTCTTGACTAAACATTTTAGTTTGGGGGTTGATTTATTTTAAAATAATAAAACTTCATAAAAATCCTAGGGAACAGTGTTATGGGATAAGTTGATTCAATGATAGGCCATCTTTTCAGTTTTGACAACAGTCGATACTGACCAGATTTTACAGGTTGACATCATTTTCGAAATGCATTTTATTGACTTTACATGTGTTCAGCTATGCTTAGTAAGGCATTTTTTTTATGACGCAATACATTAAAGTCCTGTCTCTGATTCTCGGGATAACTATTGTGTACTTTTAATGGAGCTAAAATATACTACGATGTTGGTAGAAGCATTTCAGGTTAGATATGATCTATTTTCTGTAGACGGACGTAATTAAGCCCCAAAACTAAAAAGTAAGCCAGTAAAGTTTACTTTCTTGTATTATATATGCATTTCTGAGGTTAGCTCAACTTCTTCGTTTGCGTTCTCTTGCAACAATGGGACAACGGGAACAATGGGAACTGTGTATTGTGCGGCACACATACTACTGTTTTTTCATGTTTTATAATTACAAAGAAACGTCTCTTTTGGTAGAAGCTCTTTCTCGAATAGCAACAGCGAGAACAATAGCAACATCAACAACAACAAGGCTCATAAGTGGGAGAGTAAAAATACAAGAGAACACGAATGAGCTGCTTAAATATGCAAAGTATGTCACAGGATTTTGTAGAAAGAAATAGAAATAAAAAATAAAATAAAACTCAGGAAAAACTCCAGTACAGAAAGGTAAGAGCAGTGCAGAGGGTGGTCGGCAAGCTTTAATAACACTGATTTGCTTATGAAAGGTTATAAACATTCATAGAGGGCTCCTGAAAAATAGTGTCGATATGAGAAACCCCCTTCAAAATACCTCGAAGCTCTGTACATAAACTCAAACCAGGGAAGCAGGTTAGGATGCTGGAAAATACTTTATGTTCAAACAAGTCCTGAATATATTTATAATATCATACCTTTGCACATGAGTTTTATCTAAACATGTACCGTTAAAAAAAAAGAGCAAAATAAAGGTAAAGAAGAACCAAAGAGCTGGAGCTGTGCTTGGAGCGCCTTAAACTCAGACACCAGAGAATCAGCCTCTCTCTGACCATTAGAAATAGTATTAAAACGAGTGTAGGCACAGCTTGATAATTTTTTTTTTCGTTCCCACAAGACAGCATTGTTGTGATAAGAGCATGCTTCAGGGGATGGAGCGTTGTGGTAGAGATGAGTATAGTTTTACATGCAGCTTTCTGAGGGAGGTTTAGGAGGAAGAGGAATGGGATACGGTCTACTGACAGATCTAGTAGGTTTCTCAGGGTTGGGGTGGGTTTAGCATTTCTTCATTTGTGTGTGTGTGAGTGTGTGTATAGGTGAGGTTTGAAGCATCTCTTGAGGAGGAGGAGGCCCAGTTGATGGGGCCCTTCATGAGGAGTATAATGGTTTGAGGCAGACATAAAATGATCACAAGAAGTTGGAGGTCAGTTGGACTGTTTGTCAGTGGGAGTGGGTCTACGTGTGCAACTGAAGTTATGTTGGAAGTGTTTGTTTCAAATGAAGCAACTACAATTAACTGTTTGAGTACGTTTGTCTTCAGTCGGTTAGTTGTAACGCTGAGAGCGTGGTTTGGTGATGCTGCTTACTCACTCCTGCAAAAAAAACAACAAAAAACGTCCCTCTGTAGGGGAGTAACTGAAGTGCCTTTTTAGCAGGAAATGGGTTTCAGGTGCGCAAGCGCGAATGTGTATGGGTGTGTTGTTTAGTCATCGATACAGATGACCTCTCCACTGCGCTGCTCCCGTCGGTTCACCAGCAGTTCTGCTTCCCGTTCCTTCTTTACAGACATGGGAGGCCCGTTCAGGACTGCAGGGGGAAAACAGAAACGCAAGCTCAGTTCAGCCGGTTCAGTGTCTTTGCTGTCTGCACTTCCACAGGACAGAGGAGGAGAATTAAAAAAAAACATCAAATCAGATGAGGACAAGCACTGTTTCTTTAATTAAGGCATATATATTTTCATTGTATGTTATTCTTTTAAAGACATCAGTGCACGACTCGGCACACCGTATTCATCACTTTAAAGCTCCTGTATAGACCCTTTTTTTGCAGACATTTATATTGTTTTAAATTAAGCAGCGGACATGTTTTAGCTGAATAGCATGTAGATTTTAAAAACACAGAAAAAAAGGTGACAGTGCTAATTAAATGAGGGTTTTGTGATTAATGTAATTTTCAAAGACTTTTGTCAACAATTTATGCATTTCATTTGATCATTCTTCACAGTGACCTAGGCTCAATGCAAACTGCTACCTTAAATTAAAGAGGTAAGACTTGTGAAAGCAGTTTAACTGATTGTTAAAACATGATGAATGGCACATGGCAACAACTCCAGCAATTAGACCTCTAGACGTTGAGAAGATGACTTGCGGTTTGTCAACTGAGCTGCAGAATGGGGAAAAAAGGGATCAAAGAGACTTTGAACATGACATTGATGGTGCTACCAGACGGTTCTGTCTGAGTATTTCAGAAACTATTGATCTGCTGGGATTTTCATGCATACCTGTCTTTCAGGTTAACAGGGAATGGTCCAAAGAAAGAGAAAATATCAAGTGGGTTGTAGTTGTGTGGATGAAAATGCCTTGTTGATGCTGGACTAGTATGGACAGACTGGTCTAACTGGTACAATTCACACAAGCTAACCAAAATTGGACAGAAATAGATGAAAAAACGTTTACCTGGCCCAGTGAGACTCAATTTGTTGAGGAGGTTCAACCTTTTACTAGGAAGATTTTACTGCTACTTTTACTACGTAATAAAGTGGGAAATGAGTGTAAACACCCAAGATTGAAATCAACAACACTAAATTCGAAATCGTTTACATAAGCGTGATCTGCGTTCTAAATGACCTGCAAGGGCACTGACCACACAACCAGACACAGGCATGATTGTCCTGCATGGGCGAGGGAGCATTTACGCTGGACGAGGCTCCAGTGGGCGTCACTGCTGTTCTCTGATGAAAGTCGATTCTTGTTGAGCAGTAATGATGGCTGCCTACGATGTTGGAGATGTCAAGGAGAGCACTATACATCAGTCACTGTTGTAACCAGACAAGGCGTTATGGTGGAGGTGGAGTTAAAGTGTAAGTAGGTCTGTCTGGTCAATACAGAACTGCTCTACACATTGTAAATAGTAAAGTGACAAGCTCATACTACCTGAAAAACATCATTAATCCAGTGATTGTGCCCCTGCATGAGCAACACAGACCTAATTTCATCTTCATGGACAACAATGCTCCAGCTCATCGAGGTCATATCATTAGGGAACAGCTGCTGGAGACTGGGGTAACTGGGATGGAGTGACCTGCACTTTCTCCAGACCTGAATCCTTGAGAAAACCTATGGGATCAGCAAAGTCGCCATCTAAAGGCTTGTAACTCTGTACCCCAGAACCTCAATGACCAGAGGACCACCCTTCAAGAACAGTGGGATGCAATGCCTCAGCAGACAATAAGTCGACTTGTGAACAGCTTGATATGTCGTTGTCAAGCTGCACTTGATGCTCAAGCGCACATGAGACGTTACTGAGACACTGGCATTTTTTGTTGTGGTATACCCACCACTGTTGTTGGCTTTTGTTTCAATAAATTGTTTAAGATGTGAAAATCACCACTGCATGCTTCTACTCACATACCCTACTTTCATTCCATAATATCGCTGCAGCGTGACCTTTTTATGACTTCCATAAGTTTCACCCAAAATATCCCTAACTTCTGTGTGTAGTGTACATAGACACAGACCACATGCATAATGAGTAAGATGACAGCTAAAAACATGAAAAAATGAAAATAAAAAAATGAATCCAGCACAAAAGTAACAAAACTAACTGTTCCTAATTGAAGGAATTTAAGTTTTAGTTTGAAAATAAATGTCTAGTTTGAAACTGAACATCTGAGCTGTTGGGGACATGAAAGGAGGAATGATTTTAAACCAGTATACTTGCTTTCTAGAAAAAAAATATCAGCAAATCAGCCATAATTATTGAAAAAAAAAAACAGTAATCTGTTCCGAGATGTTTATCAAGGCGCACAGAAATATTTGTAGTTGAGCAAGATGCAAAGATTACACTTTGTAGAACAAGGCTTGTGGTAAACGTGGCCTGAGTTGGAGGCCCTTTTTTAACAATTATCATCTTTGCTTTGTTTACTGATGCTAACTCAACCAAGGCATTATGTTTGAAAATACGACAATAAGTGCACTTATACATGCTAACCACATTGTTTTTGCAACAATGAGCAGCATTCCAAGTGTACATTGTTTTTATTACAAAAACTTGCATATTACAGTACATCAATGTTTCATATAATATATACAGTACAATGTTGGCAATAAGGGCAAAACCTAGAAATGCATTACTGTTAACTGGAAGAAAGTGAGGCCAGCAATGAGTAAACACATCTTTTTTATGCACATAAGGACACAGAAACACATGGATGAAAACTAACATCTTTCTGCACGACAGCACAGCTAGCCAGCAGAGGGTCTGTGTTTCCTGCATTGGTGGGTTTTGATGAAAGCGCTCTAGGAGCAAAACGGCAAGTTTAGAGCTTGATTCAAAACAAAATGCAGGAAAAGACCAATGCAGGATGGCTCTCACTTACACCATGGGGAAAGTCAATGTGTCGTAGCACCCCCTTGCTGATCAAAGTTGTGATAAGGTGTGTATTGGGCTGAAGATGTTAAAAACGGTGAAACTGTGTGTATGCAAGTGTCTATACTTCATTGGGGAGCAGTTATCGGAAAAAGTATTGCATTTTGCCACCAGAGGCCAAGAGAGGAGACAGAGAGAAACAACTGAGTGTGTGTGCATGTGAGTGTGTTTGTGGTTGGAGCAGACAAAATCTGATAAGACGCCGAAAAAGCAAGAGGTGCACAACAGGAGAAAATACTGCAGAGGCAGAGATGTGGAACAAAAAGAACAAGGCAATTGAAACATAGAAGATGACGGAAAAAATCAAATACTTCACTGAGAACAGTAGATCTGTCCAGAAATCAAGAATGCTCAAAAAGTGTTTGAGATTGTCTATCTACAGAAGAGTTGTAGACAGATAATACAATTAATACAAATGTTAAAATAGAAATCCTAGATGTTATTTTGCAGAAAAAGCCCCTGCATGTCTTGGCTGGTGGATATAAAAACATTGTGGTTAGCACTAGAAAAAAAATAGTATCTAAGAGGTAGCATGTAACTGGAAAACAGAGGACCAAGGATTGATCCCTGTGGGACACCACAACACTCTGAGCCACTAGGCTTGTTTTAGAGTGATAGCAACCATTTTGTTTAAGGTATATGAATGCAATCAATCAGCAATCCCAAAACTAGACTTAAGATGATGCAAGAACATCCTCTGATTGACAGTATTGCAGCTGGCATTGAAGAGTAGAGGAACCAAAGATTTAATGTTTCCCTTTCTCTCAAGAAGTGTAAAAACACAAGACAGGAAGTTGATAGAAGCAATTAGTTTTCATAAATGACTGTAATTTTGTCATTATCGTGGAGCATTAAACAAAGAAGATTCCCTTTGTCACTTAAATTGTCATACAATCGCTTTTTGGTCAACATTCATATGGTCTGCCTGTACATTAGCTTCCCAGTAGCAGAGATAAATGTTTTCTAACCCATAATTAAGTTGGCACTGATTTTTGCAATAAACCTAAGAAAGACCCAACATCAAGGAAGAGAACACAGCAGCTCTTAAGAGCTTTTAAATTCCAAGCATAGCCATTAGTCATCTCTCCAAGACCTGAAACTCTAAACTGCTCTAATTGGATTATTTAAAGTTCAAAACGGCTGTTAAAAAAGCCTGGCCAAAGTCTTGGTGTGTCATTTTGCATTCAGTGATATTGCGATATTGTGCAGCCCTATGCCAGAATATATTATAAAGATAGTAATCTTAGTAATCATAAGGTTGCTATATTTAATCATCCAAATATGCACAGACCCAGTATTTATAATTACCAAGGCAAGTACTCACTACTCTTTACTACTAACCAAATGCTTTCTTTTAAAATCATTTGTATTTGTACTTAAGAAGAAATTTAGATGTATTTCATACCACCACTCTCTGATGCTACAACACAGGTAATGAATTAATGTAAATATGCCTCATATGCATTTTCTAATGTCCAAAGATTCAGAGCAATGTTTATTTTTTTCTTGACTCTTTCCCCGGACAAGATTATTGACCAATTTTTACAGTGTAAATGTATTACAGTGAACTTGTTTGCTAACCCTTTTCACATATTCAAATTTGTTTTCAGGTAGGCTACTGAGCAGGACTACAGCATGATTTCCTTTTAAATATATTTGTGTTTACAGCTTTTTGTCTTTTCTGCTTTATGATGAAATTCGGCAAATGTTTGGCTAAATATGTTCAGAGAAAATTAAAAACAATGATAAAATGCATGATGATTAATTAACTCCAAAGTAGTTAATATAAGCCAGGCTATTTTATGTTTTCGTCTCTTGCTGTCATCAAACGTTTTTTCTCATTTTACTTGAAAGCGATTGTTGAAACTATTTTTGACCTTACTTACCTCATAGAGCTAACATGGCTAACTTGTTAGCTAACTTTCCTTGCTAAGAAGTCTTAGCTAACAGCAGCAGTTCTGGTTTCTGTTCAACTAAAAAGCAATAATTATTTATTCTTTCCTTTCAAGCTGGCTATGATGTATGATTTATCAGTTTACCCAAAGTTACAGTTTTGCTTTGTTCAAATTTATTTGGCTAAATAGGTTAGAGGAAAACAATGATAAAATTCAAGTCAATTCATTGACTGCAGACTCCGTAATGCCAAGCAAGCTAATTCACATTTTCCTTTTATAAAACGAAAGTAGATTCAAAGAAACTTTCCAAATTTTCTTTAACACTGCTGTGGAAACACTACTATTGACCATCTTTTTGCCTTATAATCTTGTCTAGTAATTTCAGCAGACAATAGCTCTAATGAGTGAAGGTGCAATAAGAATTTCTTGATTTTTTTAACCTTAAACATTGTTTTAATGTTTAAAGTACAGTTTGGTGTTTCTCGAGTTTATATGGTTGAAAGTGTGAGGAGAGAAAAAAACAATAATATAATCGTGTCAATGCATTTGCTGAAGACCAGTTAGCATATAGAAATGTCATTTACATTATCCTTTTTTTTGCACATTTCCAACTTTCCATGTTTCCGGACAGTGATGTGGCATCACTTTTCTAAACGAATTGTTTACATCGTAAAGGTAGTATGGCTAACTTTCCTTAGTCAGCATTTTCTAGCTAGCATTATGAAGTGACAATAGTTCTGGTTTCTGGTCCAATAATGACCAGAAGGGAAATATTCTCTTTCTACATTGGTTATGATGTAGAATCTTTAAGTTACGGCTTGGCCTGGTTCAGATTTATCTGGCTAAATATGTTAGGAGAAACTTAAAATACAACACAGGTTAATGTAGCAGGACAACAACTGCCAGAGGTATCACAAGTTAATGTAAGCATGCCTAATTAATTTAACAAAAATCTTGCTTTCTTCTTTTCATATTCAGTGTATTCCCTTCCTGGTTTCTGGCACTCCACTGATCTACAGTGCAGCGTTATTTCCTTTTACCTTTCTTTTAGTGTTTTTTTCCAAACTTATCTCATTCAAATTTAAGTTAAAATTTGGTTCAGTAAGTACAGTTTCTTTGGGTAATTGTGTTAAGAGAAAGAAACATAAACTGGGAAAGAATCCTTGGCACCATCATTTAGAAATACAAAACAAACTAGATTTTATAAAAATCCCTAAATTACCATACCTAAACGCACACATTTATAAGAATTAAACTGTTGTAAATGTAAACGTATACCATCTACTGTATACTCATTGCAGGCCACACAACCTTTAAAATTAAAGGGAAACATCACCCAGTTGTCATAACATTCACACACCTGATTTAAGTTTGAATGGATTTAAGGGATACCGCTGTTCTCAAGATAAGATGTTCGACACAGCTTTGCGGCTCGCACACACACACACACACACTGGGTTCAGAAAAAGTGATAATGCAGACAGGAGTGTTTTATTTTCTCTGGGATCAAGGGACATTTTCCACCGCGTGGAATCCATCACGCTGCCACAATAAAGTAGCTCGAGGAACACAAATGTCTCTTTGAGCTTCAAAGCGAGCCTCCCTTTTTCTTTCAGTGACAGATTGCAGTCTTCGTCTATGAGGAAGAGCGGCTCATAAATAGTGCTTTCCGTTGTCATGAGGTCTAAGAACGGGAAATGTAGATACTTCAGCAGAGTGATATCCTCTGTTAGGAGACAATCTCCTATTAAAAAAAGGTGCAAGAGAAAGTAATATTGTTCCACTTGCATTACAGTACATATTTCAATGGCAGTCCTTCAGGTTGGGTGAAATGCTACTGATTCAGTTAAAAAGGCAACAAATCAGTTTTCCATATCTGTGGCTTTTGGATTTATGCTTGGTTAAGCCTAGGAATTCTAAAACAAGATGATCCATGGGATGAAGTGCTTTAAACTTAACAACCTTGGCTCCTTTTGCTTTCTTTTCCTTTTTTCTACACAAGATGAACTTGGCCCAGTTTATCTTCCTCTATTTTGAGTTTGGGTTTCATCCTTCTGCATTCAAGAAGCTGAACTAAGTTTTCAGGTTGTTTGAGAGATCCAAAGTGTTGGTATATATTTGTGTGTGTGTTTGTGTGTGTGTGAGAGGAAGATGAGAGGACTGTGGAGGAATGAGGGAGTACAGGGTCAGATCGAGGGAACTGGCTTGTTCAGTCAGCCTGCGGATGAAGGATGGGTCCGGAGGGAAATCTTTTGGCTCAAAGGGAAAAACAGAAAGAGAAGTCTCAGGAAATCTGCATGAGAAGATCTAAAAAAATCATCTTTGCTGCATTTTTCTAAAAATCCTGTGATTGCATTAAAATTGCCTCCTTTTTTGTCCTCTTTCATCCCGGTCAGAATTTTTTAAGCTTTTTTCTCAGCAGCACCCTTCATTTCTCCCTGCTTATTTTTGGTCCACTCTTTAAGAAGTTGGTTGCCTGCTTTCTTTTGTGGGTCGAAGTGCTGCCACTGCTTTTTATTTTGCATTTCAAGCCTTCAGTTTTTGTGTTTTGAGATTTTTCTTCGATCTTTATATATACCTCACATTCCAGCAGCGCCTAAGTGCTTTGCTATGAGGTCCTCTTTGGAGCTTTGTCTTATTTGTTCATGTTTTATAATCCAGTTTATTTCAGTTTTGCTACATTCCAGAATTGTCCCCCTCTCCTTCTGTCAGGGCTTTTTTGGTCGCCCATTGCGCGGCAGGTTCTCCACCGTGTTGCTAAGACGATACTTGACAATGATGCTGTGCACTGTGGACTTGGGCATCCTCAGCTCCAGCCCGATAGCTCCCTCTGACTTGCCATCTTTCCAGAGGTCCACCACCCGCTGCCGCTGCATCACGTCGTGCTCCTTGGTCTTCTGGAAAACCCCGGCGGCAGTTGATCCACAAGCGGCTCCCCCGGTGGCCCCAGCAGCAGCAGTGGCAGCTTCTGTGGGGGCAGACAAGCGGCAGACTTGTAGTGGAGGCTCGGTGAGAGGGGGAGCAGGATAATGTCACACTTTACACACCCCCAAAGAGACTTCTCTTTAACTTGCCTCCCTCCTCTGCAGGGAGGTCAGAGGTCAGAGTGGAGCTACTGGGGCTGGTGGGAGGGTGGGGGTATCAGCAGGGCAGGTGCTCCTGTGTGCTCCGCTCTATCACTTTAATTTATATGCTTCTAAAAGATGAAGCTTTGTCTAGAATGTGAGTCCATTAGCAGAGCTGCACAGCTTCCTGATGGCAAAAACAGGTTACCCAAAAATTCAGCTCCAGATGTTGCTGATATACATTGCCTTTCAAAATAATTAGTAACCACTGATTTTTTTTACTTTTTGTCTCGTTATGATTCCAAACTTCAATTTTAATAAGACAAACCAACACAGAGTAAAGGTGAGGTTGGAGAAAAATGATACATACTTTTTAACATAACCCCCTCTAAATAAATCAAATCAATAAAGCAATCAGTTGTCTTCGGAAGTCGCATTAATAGTTGATACAACTTGTGTGATCAGTAATATATTCTCACCATTAATTGAATGTATTCTCACGATATACACAGCTGTTCTATGAAGGGTTCAGAGGTTTGCTAGAGAACATAAGTGAACTAAGAGCCTCATGAAGACCAAAGAACACAGAAAACGACTTATTTGAACATTTCACAGAGGACAGTTTAATTCATTATCTGAAAATGGAAAGGGTTTAACTAGCTATCTTGGATAGCTGCAAACCTACCAAGATATGGCTGTCCACCAAAACTGACACATGGTAACTCTGGAGGAGCTACAGAGATCCACAACTCCGGTGAGAGTATCTGCTGGCAAATTAACGATTAGCTGTGCACCTCACAGAGCTGGCCTTTTTGGAAGAGTGGCAAGAAATAATTTACTGTTGAAAGAAAGCCACAAGACGTCCCATTTGTATTTCGCCATAAAATATCTTGGGTTAAACAACAAACATGTAGAAGATGGTCCTACTGCCCACAGTAAAACATTATGGGGGCAGAATCATGCTGTGGGGATGCAGTTCTTCAACAGGGGCAGGGGAGCTGGACATAGTTGGTGGAAGATAGATGGAGATAAATACAGGGCAAAGCTTCCTCACCTCCAAGCAGGGCAACAACCCTAAACGTAAAGCCAGAGCTATAATAGAATGGTTTAAATCAAAGGCTACTCATGTGTAAGAATGGCCTAGTCAAAGGCCACACCGAAATCTAGTAGACCATTTTGGGCAAGTCTTGAAAACTGATCTTCGCCGACACTCTCCATCCGACATGACCGAGCATGAGCTATTTTGAAAAGAAGAATTGGCAAAAGCCTCAGTCTCTGGATGTGCAAAGCTGGTAGAGACAAAAACAAAAAACACTTGCAGCTGTGACTGCAGCGAAAGTATTGACTCAATAGGCTGAATACAAACGCACACCACACTTTTCAAATATAATCATTTGAAAACCATTTATCATTTGCTTTCCACTTATGGTCTATCACATTAAATCCCAGTAAAAAACACTGTAGCTTGCGACTGTAGTGTGACAGAATATGAAAAGGTTCAAGGGGTATGAATGATTTTTATGAATACCTTTGCAGCCATGTACATGACTTGGAGGAATCGGTGTATTCTTACATTAAGAAAACGCTGCTGAAGCAGTAGATGTGTACTTAAGTATGCGTAATTGTGGAGCCGTTTTGTGTACCCGACAGTGGGACCTTGTTTCAGTAAACTGCCATTAATGTAGGAAGGTTACTAGGTGGCAAACATCTGAGAATTGTTATTTTAACTCTGGTCCACCCCTCCTGTGTCTGCTGGTTTTCCCTCTAGCTGCCTGAATCATAAAAGGTCAGGAAGCAGCACGACCCCAATCAGGACTGTAAATGTGGTCTCATAATCTGCCAAAGATTTTCAGACAGCACGCGGCTCAGCTCGGCTCACCCCGGCTCAGCCCAGCTTACGGCCACGAGGGCCCCGGTGAGTCAAAAACCACGAAGAAACAACTATTTCTGAGCAACCAAACCCCGGGCCCAGCCCTCCGCCTGTTCACAAGTCACAGCACAACGTTTACACAAACAGGCCTGCTGTGGTTTGCGTCCCACTGAAAATACCTCGGTATAAAGTCAGAATGTTTTCTTGGCACACTCAGACTCAGACGGGCCGAGCATAATGACATTTTCAGTGATAGGCCCCTGGCTCGCTGAAATGCAATGCCTTTGACAGATGTCTTGGTCTGCAATTACAAAAAAAATCAAGATACACCAAACGGGAGGCAGCTCTGAGAGAGAGAGAGATGGGTGTTGTGGTTTCTTTTTGGAGCAAAGCTACTTGGGGAGTATCAGGTTCTACCGGTTATCTCTGCCACATCTCTGCTATCTAAACATCTCCAAACACGAACTCACATGCAGGGCAGAGAGTGCGTCTGGAGAGCACATGCTGTTGCTGAACTAATTATGGGAAACTAAATTCCCAAAGTGACAGTATGCTGTGATAGAATGCAGGCAAAAGTGGTGGGATAGGAGCCCAAAACAAAAAGAAATATTTTTTTTTATTTTGGTTGTTCTGCAATTTTAATTTGAAAGCACCTAACTTAGTAACGATCGAACCTTAGAGGAGAAACAAAGCCTGCCTGTCCAGACTGGGCTTTATTATTGCACAATCTGTCATTAGATCCTATAACTGCTGAGCTGAGTGTTGAGGTTTTCAGGCGAGAGATGAGAATGCCTTAATATAGCAGTGCAACACGTTCGTGTTTGATTTTGTTTTTTTTTTTGTAATGTCTATTTCAGGTGTCTATCTGGCAGCCACATCAGAAACTCTGCCGCAGATGTTTTTTTCCAGATATGAACTCCTTTTCCCCCTTTTTTTTTTTACAACTCAAGCTGCTCAAGGTGATGAAGTGGTGCAGATATAAAAACAGTCCTCCTAGAGCAAAGACGTTCTCTATGCTGCTAATTTAAAACCTAAATAATTCTATTACACTAAATAAAGGAAATACAAACTCTAAGATTTATGGCATTCTTAGGAGGTCTGAACATGTTTCGATTCTCTTTGCTAAGTGTTTTTCCCACAACAACATAACCATACAAAGATAACATTCCAGATAAGTTTTCTTTTATGGTTGGAGCAGATTTTGGGCCATTTTTATACCTTGTTTTATTGAGCATAAACAGTCCATGTTACCAAGTAATCAAGTCTCGATCTTTATCAGAATTAGCGCTTCTTCAAGCCTTACTGCTGCCAAACATTTTACCACTGCGGCTGCAGACTGTGTCGCAGTCACACCAGAAGAACTATGATGGCAGAGAAAACAGAGGCTCGCAAAAATATTCACATTTCTTTAACTTCGTCTTCTAACAGCCACAAACTTCCATGGATTTTATTAGGATTTCATGTAACGGATCAACACAAAGTAGTGCATAATTACAAAGTGTAAGGAAAATGATACATGGATTCTAAAATGTTTTACAAGTCAAACTGTAAAGTGTGGCGTGTATTTCTATTCGGCCTCCTGAGTCAATACTGTGCAGAAATGCCCTTTTCTGCAGGTCTGCTGGAGTATGTCCACCTGCTTCACACATCTGGAGACTAACATTTTTGTCCATTCTACCTTTCAGCTCAAGCTAAGTCAGATTGGATGGAGAGTGTCTGCAATCGTAAATTTTTACTGATAATTCCTATCACATTTTTTAATTGGATTTAGGTCTGGCCCATGCTAACACGTGGATATCCTTTGATCTAGACCATTCCATTGTACCTTTTGTTGTAAGTTTAGTGTTGCTGGAAAGTGGACCTCAGTCTCGGTCTTAGGCTGTTTGTAGTCTCTAAAAGGCTGAAAACCAAGGAACACAGCAGACAGGTCTCATGAACGCCCTGTATTTAGATCTCCCTGTCATCTCTGACCTGCTTCCCTGTCCATGCTGAAGAAAAGCATCCCACAGCATGACCCTGACACCACCATGTTTCCCTGATGGGATGGTGTGCTCGGGGTAATGTGCAGTGTTACATACAGCATTTTCAATGTAAGCTAAAATCTTATTTTAGCTTACATTCTGAGGCCTTCTGTTATACTGAGATGAAGCTACATGTGGATGAACCATATTTGCCAATCCAGGGAACTTCTGAAAAGAATTGATTGCACTGGATATTATTTAGGTATTCAGAGTAAAGAGGGCTGAATACAAATGCAGACCACGCTGTTTAGATCTCTTAATGTAAAAAAACTCAAAAGCATGCATCATTTTATTTCCACCTTACTATAATGTACTACCTTGTGATAGTATATCAAAGACAATCCAAATAAAACACATTAAAGTTTGTGGTGATAACGTGACAAAACGTGGAAAAGTTTCAAGAGGTTTGAAAACTTTAGCGATAAACTGTAGGTAGTGTTTTTGTTTAAACTTTCCTTCTTTGCAGTCACATTACATCGGTTTATGTCTCCATGTTTTTTAGAGCACTAAATGAGTTTCCTGTTGCAACTACAGTCACATTTGCTACCTTATCATGAAGTCAAATGTCAAACAGCATAACCCAAAGAACCCACGTCTGCTGTTGCAGTGGGTCTATGACAAACGCCAGCTGAAACTCTGCGCTGAGATATAATCAGTTCCTTCGCCTGAGGCAGCAACAGTTAGTTCTGTAAAATCCCCCCCCCCCGCAAAGACACATAAATCCCTCTTAAATCATCAACTTGCCAAGCTGTCACATAGGTCACGCCCAGTGGGATTTTCTTTGCTAAATTATCTCCGACTCCCGTAATTATCGGAGCCTCAGAAAAGCAAGCTGTTTTGAAACGTATCTTATTCGCTCCATCACAAATGTGTGTTTTCCACTTTGGACAAACCAATACCCTGTAAGACTGACCTGATATGAAGGATCCCGGCGGCATCTGGCTGTAGTTGGCTCCTCCCATGTGCAGGGCGCTCGGTGGGGCCGGGGTGAAGGGCGCCCCGTAGTTCTGAGGGGTGGCGTAGGGTCCTGGAGGTATGGGCTGCGTGAAGACAGAGAAGGTCATGTTACAACATACGATAAAAGGATGTTGTGTAAGCTGAAAAAGAATTGCTGAATAAGTGGTTGGCAGAATAAAAGGCAGTGTGTTTTCATTGAACACCCTTCATCTGTTGCTTTTCCACTGGTGGCTGGAGCAGGTTTCAGCTTGTAAATGAGACCATGTGTTATAGTGTGTGTGTGTGTGTGTGTGTGTGCAGGCCACTGCTGACCGGGGGAGTGTGCGTCTCGGTGCCCTTGCTGGCGAGCCGGCTGAGGATGCTTCTCTCGGACATCTGCAGGCGGGCGGCGATGGGCGGGACTCGGGACAGCGTGGCAGGCAGCCGGGTCACGTCGGCCTTCATGTCGCTCAGCAGCTCCTCCAGCTGGTTCAACACTGCAGTTGCAACAAAAAGCAAACCGTTTCTATTATATAATAGTTTTCATCTGATGCTGTATAGTATTCCAAAATAAAGCGATATGTTTTGCCTTAACCACCCAAACAGTCATTTAGAAAAGAGCTACAATTGTTTTTTTCTCCGAACACATTCTTGGTCCTGTATTCATAGAAGATTACAGCTGATTATCTTGATCTCTCTTTCATCGCATCGTTACATGAAATTAATCATTATTCACAGTTCATATAAAAACAAGCAAAAAATACTGGAACATAAACATGAAGAGGCTCCGTTGGGAGCCAGTGAGGAAGTGTTTAGAGCTATCACTTAACACTGTGAAAGCTTATCTCCTCAACATGACTGAAGCCTTCTGGAGGCGAAGCCACATGGTTGGTGCAGCAGGAAAGATTACACAACAGACGGGTTGATCTGTATCTCATTCATTGTTTGCCTGTCATTATCTGTCTGCCAATTTTTTTTCTACTAATCCAGTTGCCAAAATTTACTTGGCCGGACTTCTCATTGCCTATTTTACATGGATAATAAAGTCAGTTCCCACCCCAGACTCTTAGAAAGTCTCTCACAATATCCACAAATCCGGTGGGATGTTTACATGCAGTCACCACCAGCACGAATGTCAGCTTTATTTAGACTTTTAATGATTTGTTTGAATTGTTGTCTCTCCAGGGTGAAATGAAGGCACAACATAGAACTGTAATCATAAAAAGAAGAACTGGGTTATGTAAATAGTACGCGCACCAGACCTGCAACAGAGCTAGACTGGTTGGTTTCCTTGTAATGACTTGACTTCAAGGCCTGATCCATAGATTTCCAGAAGGGTTGAAGGTGGACCCATTTCAGAAGGGTAATGTTAGACGGCTTTATCAGTTCCCACCCCAGTTTTTGTCTGTGCTTAATATCATTTTAATGTTTCAACACCCAGTTCTCTCAGCTCTCTTGCTGTTGATTTTAGGGGAAGTTGAAGTATAGGAGGTAGTCCTCCTACTTCCTTATTTCACCAGCTTAGTAAGATACACCTATACCATTGGCATTGAAACAACCTTCCCCAACATCATGCTGCCACCACCGTGGAGAATGATGAAGGCATTTGGCTTGTCGATGAGAGCAGCTGCTAATTTGCGTTCAGCACGAAGGTGTGGATTTTGAAGCCGGGACTTTTTTCTTGGTTGACACACCAATGCTGCGTTCCATGAACCTCGGAAGTCGGAACCGGGAATGTCGGAGTTTACGTCATCTCAGAGTTGTAGCGTTCCAGTTACCTGCTTGTTTTTGTTCGTATTGTTAGCAACTGTAACAGCACTGTTACAACAATAACAATGATGATAAACACTGTTCTAGGCGGTATGTTGTGCATGTAAACAGCGTTGAAACATCTCGTCTTATAAATACTAAAAAGTAGTACGTGGACGACTGACTAAATGTTACATAAATAATAAAGAACTACTGGTACTATTGGTGTAACACAGGTAATCCAGTTTGTGAAGAGTTTGGGACATGTTAACTAATTAATATCCTTTGATCTAAACTGTAGCTCTGGCTGTATCTTAAGTGTTGTCCTGCTGGAAGGTGAACCTCAGCTCCCCTCTCAAGCTGAGAGTGGTCCTGGGTTGTCCTTAAACATCCTAATCAATTTCCTTTCTTCAGAGGATGACTGTTTGGCTCAAATGGTTTATACTTTGGCTTTACTTTACGTGTTTGAGCCTGTATTTATAATTTTGCCCCGTAGGAATTAGAGAAAATCTACAATAAATTAAAGCTTCAGCAACAAATTCTTGTTTTCAAGAAGAACTGAAGTTGTTTGTTGTACAACCATTCCATCCTGGAAAAAGAAAAGGTTTTTTGCTTAGATTAAAGCCCAGGCGGTGTTGTCGCTGACCTTTGTGCAAAACAGCGTTGGCTGGCTTGTTCCCTGCCAGCGACTCCTTGCTGAGGTGCTGGTGCGACTCCGCCAGGCACTCCACCTCTGCGAAGCGAGCGTTGAGCGCCATGGCCGGGTGGCTCGGGTCCTGGGTCATGTTCAAGTAAGCCGCCCGCCGCAACTGCTCCTCGATCACCAGCGCCTGCTCCAACAGCTGCAGGGACGAGGCCCGTAACAAAACTACTGTTTACATATTTAAACACGGAGTCCTGGAGCTCAGATAAAACTATATCATAAAACAGGAAAACTGAAATATAAAAACTTATAAAACAAAATAGATCAAACATGACAGAGAGACGACAAAAATATATGTTAATATTACATGAAGGATTTATTGTCTAACTTACGGGTGTGATATTGATTAATGAAGATGTGATATGAAATATTTTACTGATTCTGCAAGTCCCCATGGACCTTGAGGACAAACGAAGATATTAGGTGGCTTTAGAAGGAAAGATATTTTTATTTTTGGTCCCAAAATGTAAAGAAATATCCAATTTACTCAGTGTTTCAGATTTCTGGGAGGAAAATGTCACTTCTTCCATTCTGAGGAGAAGAATCTCTCTTCCTCTTTTTCTGTCCACCAAACTATGTCAAGACATGTTGATTTCTTTTACAGAAATAGGGTAGCAAAAACTTTTTTTTAAAAACTTTTTTTTCTGGAATTCTGCTTTGTTTTATCTGCAGATTTCCAACTAACTAAATTTTGCCAAATGTGCAACATCTAGACCAAGGGAAAAGTAAGTGTATTAATGTAAATCATGTGAGACAAAACTGTCTTTTTAAATGTGTGTTTTAAACCATCAAACGCAGCCAATAAAATAACAATAAAGACATGTAATGGCTCTAAACTAATTCACAAAAAAGCATTAGTCTCTGAGACTTTAAACAGAACACAACCCTTCTGGACCCAGGGTGAAGCCGGGGTTTTTGGAGATGAACTGAGAGGGGATAAATTATGACATGATCTGTTTGTTTGATCAGACTCTCCATATCTTGCTCAGCTCTGAAGGACTTGTTCATTCTTAAGTTGTTCTGAACATTGGTACATATATAAAGATTTTTTTTTTTTTGCGGCACTGGTGGCCTTTAGTTTTTTCTGTTATTTTCTGAAAGTAAGCAGACAGGAAATGGGTTGGGGAGAGAGGGAAGACATTCAGCACAGGTTGCTGGGGCCTGGGCTTGAACCCAGGACGGCTCATCTACTCAGTGCCAAGTTTGCAGCTTATACAGTGCCTTGCGAAAGTACTCGGCCCCCTTGAACTGGTCAACCTCTTGCCACATTTCAGGCTTCAAACATAAAGATATAAATTTCAAATTTTTTGTGAAGAATCAAAAACAAGTGGGACACAATCGTGAAGTGGAATGAAATTTATTGGATGTGTCCAACTTTTTTAACAAATAAAAAACTGAAAAGTGGGGCGTGCAATATTATTCGGCCCCTTTACTTTCAGTGCAGCAAACTCACTCCAGAAGTTCAGTGAGGATCTCTGAATGATCCAATGTTGTCCCAAATGACTGATGATGATAAATAGAATCCACCTGTGTGTAATCAAGTCTCCGTATAAATGCACCTGCTCTCTGATAGTCTCAGGGTTCTGTCCAAAGCACAGAGAGCATCATGAAGACCAAGGAACACACCAGGCAGGTCTGAGATACTGTTGTGGAGAAGTTTAAAGCCGGATTTGGATACAAAAAGATTTCCCAAGCTTTAAACATCCCAAGGAGCACTGTGCAAGCAATCATATTGAAATGGAAGGAGTATCAGACCACCGCAAATCTACCAAGACCCGGCCGTCCCTCTAAACTTTCATCTCGAACAAGGAGAAGACTGATCAGAGATGCAGCCAAGAGGCCCATGATCACTCTGGATGAACTGCAGAGATCTACAGTGGTGGGAGAGTCTGTCCATAGGACAACAATCAGTCGTACACTGCACAAATCTGGCCTTTATGGAAGAGTGGCAAGAAGAAAGCCATTTCTCAAAGATATATATAAAAGTTCTCGTTTAAAGTTTGCCACAAGCCACCTGGGAGACACAAAAAACATGTGGAAGAAGGTGCTCTGGTCACATGAAACCAAAATCGAACAGTTTGGCCACAATGCAAAACGATATGTTTGGCGTAAAAGCAACACAGCTCATCACCCTGAACACACCATACCCACTGTCAAACATGGTGGTGGCAGCACCATGGTTTGGGCCTGCTTTTCGTCAGGAGGGACAGGGAAGATGGTCAAAATTGATGGGAAGATGGATGGGGCCAAATACAGGACCATTCTGGAAGACAACCTGTTGGAGTCTGCAAGAGACCTGAGACTGGGACGGAGATTTATCTTCCAACAAGACAATGATCCAAAACATAAAGCCAAATCTACAAATAAACATATCCAGGTGTTGGAATGGCCAAGTCAAAGTCCAGACCTGAATCCAATCGAGAATCTGTGGAAAGAGCTGAAGACTGCTGTTCACGAACGCTCTCCATCCAACCTCACTGAGCTCGAGCTGTTTTGTAAGGAAGAATGGGCAAGAATTTCAGTCTCTGGATGTGCAAAACTGATAGAAACTGATAGAGACATACCCCAAGCGACTTGCAGCTGTAATTGCAGCTAAGGGTGGCGCTACAATGTATTAACTCAAGGGGGCTGAATAATATTGCACGCCGCACTTTTCAGTTTTTTATTTGTTAAAAAAGTTTGACACATCCAATAAATTTCATTCCACTTCACGATTGTGTCCCACTTGTTGTTGATTCTTCACAAAACATTTGAAATTTATATCTTTATGTTTGAAGCCTGAAATGTGGCAAGAGGTTGACCAGTTCAAGTGGGCCGAGTACTTTCGCAAGGCACTGTAGGTCGGGAATCACTTTGCTGAGAACAAATGTTTCAGGTCTGAAAAGGGTGGTGTAGGGAGTTAAGCGCGCAAACCATATATGGAGGCCTTAGTTCTCGACACGGCTGTCCCGGGTTTGAGTCACGGCCCTGGCGACATTTGCCGCATGTCTTCCCCTCTCTCTCCATTCCCACTTCCTGTCTATCTACTGTGGAAAAATACAGGCCACAAGTGCTGCAAATAAAATCTAAAAAAAGTGCTGCTTTCCTTCAAATTAATGCCATTTGGTAAGTTATCAATTTTATGAGCTGGAAATTTGATTAAAAAAAATAATCATACATTTTACACTTTGCTCTAAATGTTAGGTCATGCAAAGGTTTCTGCTCTGGCACAAGTCCATCTACCTTCTTGGTGCATGGAGAGGGACCGAAAGTAAGTATGGGCTGCAGCAAACTTGTAGTATTTAGAATACTAGCCTATTTTATCAAGTTATTTAGTTGTTCTCTCAATACTAAAAAGTGTTGCGGGAGCACTAACCTGTTTTGTTTTTAGACATATTTTTGCTTGAAAACCTTAACATACAAGAATATGTGCAAGAACTCAATCTTAAATTTTAAGTATTTAATGAGATGGATTGTATATCGTCCATTTTAAGGGATGTTTTGCTGGAACTTGAACAGTTTTTATATTCTTTCCTTCTTTTCCACATATACCAAAACAGAAGACAAGCTCTCTGGGAGAACAATAATTATAATACTAATATTACTAATAATACAGACAGTTGTAGTGTAGATACAATCCAGAATGGGGATGTCTCTGCTCATGTTCAGCTTTCCACAGTGAAAACCCTCCTTGACATTCCTGTCCTGTAATCTGAAACTCTGTGTCCAGAGTGCAACAACCAATCATTACCCAGGCTCTGCGATTCTATCCGGACAACACACGGGTCATTAAAAGATGGAGAAAGCATTTGACTACAAGTGCACAATCGATGGAAATTGCAGTGCTCGGGAATAGGAAGAATTTCTCTATGCTGCAAGAAAAAAAAAAAAAACAAGCAAGAAAAAAATATGCAGTAACTGTCTCTCAGTCTGTGCAGAACTGCCTAACATATTTAATTTTTGAATACTTTGTACAATTTCTACTGAAGAGAGGCTTCCAGGATCAACATGAACACATCAAAATGATACAAAAGTGAAAAATTCATTTAGAAATAATGCCCTTGCACTGATTACTTGGCATACTGTTTAAATATAAATGTGTATGCATCAAAAAAACTATACAAAAATCTGAATCAAAACCAGAAACCCTTCATCTCAAATTTGTCAGTAAACATGCTCTTGTTTACAGGCATTGCATGAGAAATTCAGACTTTAACTGTGAATCAGTTGTGAGTGTAGGAAAATCTGGTTATATATAGCAGTGTTGCAATAGAGGGAGTCATGTTACACAACCAATCACAGCTCATGTAATTCAGTGGTAAATTTTATGAGAAATGATCTGTTTTTTGTGTGTTCATGTGCACTGTTGTCATCAGATTTTAGAAAAGCTTGAGTGATTTGGTCAATGGAGATGACAAGAAACAACAGGAGTGGGGGATACAGTAAATGAGGATGTTGAGGGAAGGATCTGAAACATTTGAGCTGCTCAAAAACAGGATGAGAGCTCTTCCAGAAGTGCAGCGGTCAGCAGTACCACACAGTCAATATGTGGGTCTAGGGGCATCTGTCATACGACCACTGAAGACAGTCAGGTGACCGAAGATGCTGGGATATTTGAGGCTTCTGGCATTAGAAACCACGTTTTTTGAAGTGAACAGATCATTTGGATAAATTAGGTGGTATGTCTGTAATATCAATAAGGGATAAAAAAGACCTACCTTAAAACGGCGAGCCAAAAACTTGTTCTTCATCTCCAAGAAGTTTCCTTTGTTTGCCTGTGACTTGAAAGGCTCGTTGACGATAGCGAACGGTGGATCGTTCTGGATGTCCTGCCAACGAGCGTAGCCGTGTCTGGTAAACAGGTCAAGGATCTTTAAACTGTCTGGATCAGAGGCAGAGTTCCTGTTTTCCTGTCTTCTGGCCAGACTATCGACTACTAGCAATGTAAGCTAATTACTTTGTACTTCTCAGCATTTTATGGATTCAAACACTATAGCAACAGATTCACTATCAGCGCATTAGGTGTGCAACTGATTTATTCAGATACATGTTGACAGAAGTGTAGACGATTCAATTTGTTATCACTACAAAGCAGCCATATTGGATTTCAAGGTTACAGTTGGTGAAAAAACGCCTGACTTTGCGAGTGGAAATTTCAACTTCAGGGATTGTTCCACCTTCTGTTTCTGACTTAGAAGAGAGGGGAATCCTCCAAGCTTCTGCTGGCAGCAACTTAATGCTCACCCTCTACTGATGATCCACTTGGCCCTGTCTTTCAGTGTTTAACCCTTTCTCTCTCCTAGACATGGCGATTGACTGAGCTTTTACTGTGACTAACTCTCTGTGCTCTCTTTCAGACTCTAACCTTGAAAACTGGCTCAGAGTTTATCTGTTCCTTCTTTCTAGATGAAACGACTAAAGGAGCTACATCCATTAACATTTACTTTTCCTTCCCATAGAAAGGACTCCTGGATCAGTGCTTCTTTGTTCTCTTTGTGTCTCTGCTCTGTTCTCTCTAACCCCCAGTCGGTCGTGGCAGATGGCCGCTCACACTGAGCCTGGTTCTGCTGGAGGTTTCTTCCTGTTAAAAGGGAGTTTTTCCTCTCCACTGTCGCTATATGCATGCTCAGTATGAGGGATTGCTGCAACGTCAACGCCAGTGACTGTCCACTGTCTCTACATGTTCATCCGGGAGGAGTGAATGCTGCAAGTCACTGACTGGATGCAATCTGCTGGGTTTCCTTTCCTTAGATAGAAAAACTTTTTATCCAATTTGAATAAATAACAGAATCTGGCTGCACTGTTCAATGATTAAGATTAATTGGAATGTATGTACCTGACTTTTGTGAAGTGCCTTGAGACATGTGTTGTGAATTGGCGCTATATAAATAAACTGAATTGAATTGAACTTATCTAGCTGGTTAACTCCTCTGTGCCAATATTCAGGCTACAAGATAAGCTAATCAATAGTGAGTTTCAGACTAAGGTGGAAGCAAATGATAAATTAATTAAATATTAGAGCTATTCATTAAAGCTCGGTACTGTTATTCATTAATTTTTTTTTATCATATAAAATTTCCCTAATTCGTTTAGCTAAGCGTAAAGCAGATTCTCTTTCTTTCTTTTAGCCTGAAGCGTCTTCCCAGTCAGTTGGTAGTAATATGTTTCATCCAAAAACTGTACGGCCTCAATTCCCTGACTGGAGGGAAGAACATGAGCTAAATGGTCTTCTACTGTACATCAGCTTCCAGCAGACAGAGATTTCAGTTTAAAAGTCAGCAAGCCAGCTTAGCTGGCTTGCTGACTTCCTGTAGAGAAAAAAAAACATAAATAAACACAGCGGGGCCATCACCCGGGCAACTGCAGTCAAGGATACACTACAATTCCCGCCAGAAGCCAGAAGTCGTGTCGACGATGCCAAATCTCGTTCATCTTACCCGAGGAGATGGCAGCCCGCTCCTCGTTCTGCCAAAGAGTGTGCAGCTCTGCGGAAAGGAGCCAGCAATGAAGGTAAAAACAACGAGGCCGCTTTTAGATCGTTTACCTGGCTGAACGAGGCCTGGAAGCAGGTGTTTCTCACCACACACCCGCAGCTTTTCTGGGTTCATGATCAAGTTCAGGACAAATTTGGCTCCCTGGTGATATTATTCAGGAGCTCTGAAAGCAAGACTTATGCTTTGTTTGTTTATATAAGTGGTGCATTTTATGTTGTTTGGACTACTTCATGCCTTTTTTGGTCAACCTATTAAACTATTTCCACAATTAAACCTTTCTCCGTTCTCTTCAAATCGGCTCTTTTTCTTTAAAAAACTGAACGGCGGATGTCTTTTCTTTAAATACTTAAGCATTAAATATAATTGGTAAGTATATTGCAAATAAGCTGCAGTATGAATAATACTCGCTATCTTTCATTTTAAAGACATGGCCTAGTTCTTTGTTCTCAATTTTCATTAAGTGTCATGCGTAAATAGTTTAAATCACACATCTACACTAAAACAGCAGTGTAGCTTTCCTCTGTAAGTCAAAGTATTCATACTTCTATTGAGTGAAGTGAATGTTAGAGGAGCAGCCTGAAGAGTGTCCACTGCAGATCAGCAGCACTAACCTGTGAAGCCGCCATCTGCGATGTTGAACATGAAGCGCGGCCGCTCAGGCTGAGGCTTCCCGTTACCCTTTGTCGTCTCCTCTTTGGCTGCTTTGATCTCTTTTCCAGCATCCTTTTCACCTTTGACCTCTTCTGTCATAAACATAGACAGCTAAATAGACAAAAATGACAAACCTTCTTTACATATTTTGAAGCAGTGTACATTGATGAGCACCTCTCTTAACGTCGGATGCCTCGGTTTTATTCGTGGCTTCTGTTGCTTCTGCTGCGGTTCGCATTTCATGCTGCTTTTCTTTCTCTTTGTCCTCTCCAGACTTCTCTCCCTCTGAAAATACAAACCGACTTATATCACACGGATCTGTTTTTATTATGTTTATGCATCGATGGGCATTAACGTAAAGCTTTCTTGCTTGTGTTTTACCTGATTTCTTTTCTGTAACTTGTGCGTCGTGTTTTGTCTCCTCCTTCCCCTCCTCTTGTAATTTCTTTTCATCTAATGAAGCGGCTGAAGACTCAGCTGAAGACTCAGCTGAAGACTTCCCGTTGTCCTCCTTCTTGTTGCTCTCTTCTCTGCTGTCAGGTTTCTGACCCGGAGATGCCTTCGGTGATATTTCTTTTGTTGAGGATGAAAGCTACCAATAAGAGAGACAAAATATTTTTTATTATAATTTAAAATCTTTATGTAAGCTTTTGATCTATTTTAAAAGACATAAACAAATCTGCAGAGTTTCATGGTTTTAACAGTACTTCACAAAAAAAAACACAAACTAAAATGTATTTCATTGGGACTTTATGTCATAGACCAACAGAAAAGGACATGAATTTGTTTGTTACTATGTTATAGACAGTTTTTGCTGCAATTATAGCTGAATTAACCTCTATTTGGTAGTTCTTTGCAGGCTTTGAGCTAAAGCGCTCCACAGTAACTGTGGCTGGTTGTTCAGGGTTGTTGATCTGTTGGAAGGTGAACCTCTGCCTCAGTCTCAGGTAGTTTGCAGCTTCTAAAATGCTTTCTTCCAGTATTACCCTGTATTTAGTATTTAGGGTGTAGCAGCGGACTTCCCATGATGCCACTGGCTGTATAAAAGCACCCTCTTTCCAATGGTCCAATCTCTTCCACTGCTCCTCTGCGGGACCAGGACAGGGGACACAGCACGCTAATGTCTCTTTGCTGGCAAAAAGACATAAACTCTTCAAACTGGATCCAAGGCTCTCATACGATCATCGATCATATGCACCAAGTTAAATTAAGTTAAGTACGAATGAAATACTGTCTGTGTATACGGTAGATTCATTCATGAACGGGAATCAAGGTAAAAGCCTGGCTTGACTTTCTCTCTGAGGCCTGCAGGAGCAAACTGTGTCCCAGAGGATTCCCCGTAAAGACGCTGTCTCTACAAAGCCGAGTGGAGCGGTTTTACCGGTCTGAGAGGACGACAACAGGAGCCGCATCCCGTGGTAACGTGCAGTGTGGTCAGCGGACAGAACGGGCCGCCCAGCCACTGCTCCGGAGGGTAGCTGTAGGCTAACCCTTTGTTCACAGAGCTTTCTCCAAACTTCGTCGCCGCCCTGGACAATGTTTCCTCACCATGGTTCATGAGGTTAGGTGTTTGGGCGGAGAAAGATTTAGGATGAAATGATCTGAATGTTTTCATTTTATTAAGTTTGGTTTTGTTTGTGTTGAACTCAGCTATCTTGGTGCTAGCAGACTATCTGCTCAGCACCACATGCTCAGTTTGTGTTCTGTGTTTGTGTGTTTTTAAAGTTAAGTAAAACTTTAGCTAAAGGGTGATTTTAAACAGAAGATTGATCATAACGCGCCGTCCGCGCTTATGCATTTTAACCCTTTTATTGACGGTATTTTTAAAGGTGTGTGTTTGATTCTGGTGCTAAGCTATCAGCCTCTTTTGTTAGCTTTAACTGCTAACAGCTAAGAACATTACTTGCCTGCTAAAGAATATTTACCCAGAAAGGTTGTTAGTTTTCAATCCAGTAAATAATAGTTACCTAAACATTATTTTACTAAATTTGATAACTAACACCATTAAGCCCCATTTCTCCAGAAAGATTTGGCTCTTTTCCAAAATACTCCCTTAATAATATTTCTTTAAATATTATTTTAATAAATAAAGGCAACTAATTAGACACGTTGAGAAATTATTCATCCAGAAGGTTGGTTTTATTCAGCAGATCATTATTTAAAACATTATTTTATCTGATCTTGCATTGTGAATGGTTGTCTAAAGGTTTGCTGATTATTGCCTAAGTTGGTTCCAAGACTAACTTAACTTCATTTCCAGATTCCTCAAGATAATCCTTGGTTCTCGAACATAAACATTGCCTGGTAATGTTACATCACTCTTTTGGTCGTGGTTTCACCATCTTTGATCAACTTGTTTATATTGTACATAGCCCATTAGTCTTCATTATTCTTTCATTCTGCTTGGTAGTTTAGTTGGATTGTATTAGCATATTAAAGAGTTTGTTGATTGAAATATGTTTGAATTTGAGTTGACTTATTTTTGTTAATAAATTCTTGTATTTTAAGAAATTTTGTGAATTCATTCCATGTGTGTGCAGAGTTTTGCTGTTCAATAATGTCAGAGCTTGGCTCACACCTTTCTATTTTGTCCTAATACCACCGCCTTACTGGGCTGGTATTCACAGGACAACCCTTAACAGACCGAAATATTATTTGATAAAATATTAAAATATTAATATTAAATAATATTCTCAGATTCATAATCCTTTCAAAAGGAATCATGTGTTCAGGGTGTTGTGCAGTCTCTCACATTTCCAGGCAAACGGCAAATAGGACCTCTGGGCTTTCCTTTAACAACGGGTTCTTCCTTGCAACTCTTGCATAAAGACCAGATTTCTGGAGTACATGACTAATATTTGTCATGTCAACAGATTAGTAACACTAAGCTGTGGATTTCTGGAGCTCCTCCAGAGTCACCATTGGTCACTGTGCTTCCCCTCTGAATAATGCTCTCTCTGCTCAGTTTAGGTACACAGCAGTTTCTTGGTAGGTTTGTAGTTGTGCCATGTTTAGATGGTAGGTTACAGAGTGCTCTCTGAGAGGTCTGTGATGGCCAAAGCCATGGCCACACTCCAGTAAAGTCAGAAACTCTCATGCACCTTCATTTATTGTTCATTCATCCAAACACACCAACACACTCTAGTTTAAAGTAAAAGTTTATTGATTGGTTTAAATACATTTGACAATCCCTGAGAGTTTGCCCAGACAAGAGAAGGTGGCCAGGGGTCAGAGCACCTAAATACATGGAAGGGATAATTGGACTGCACCACCAGCTGCTGCTGAATGGGAGGATTTAATTTAAGTAGCTTTTGGTATTTACCTAAAGATTTGTATTTAAAGATTACTATTTTTGATTTCCTTCCTTGGTATTTTGCTGATCAACAAACCTAACTGTACTTTGTTGTTTTCCTGTAGTTAGTGACTGGATTGTTTAGTTACTCCTATTGTGCTGCAATGATCTGATCTGCCATTATATACAAGTTCACATTCTTTGTTAGATATTAGAATTTGTTTCTTTGACCTCTCTTTTATGAGCTCAGTACACATTTCTTGTAAATATAAGTTTTTGAGTTTAAATAAAACAACCCTATTTTTCTGATAACTCCTGTAACGACTCCTGCTTTTCAACTTGGTACATAACAAGGTCCAATGCTTGGGATATTCTTTTCTAATCTAACCCTGTTTTAAATTTCTTCACAACTTTATACCTTGACCCATCTGTTGTTTTCCTTTGTCTTCATGATGCTGTTTGTTAACAAAAGAGACCTTTGAGGTCTTCACAGAACAAAACCATGAATTATTTTGAACTTTGTGTTGGTCTGTCACATAAAATAAAACTAAAAAACACGGTTAAGTTTGTATTTGTAACATGACAAAACATGAAAAGGTTTGAGGGGTGTGCTATATGTTATCTTGAGGCTACATGACTATATGTTATAATGTAGCTGCTTCTGCTTTAATTGTAAAAGTGAGAAAGGAAAATAACTGGAATAAACAGGAAAAGTACTTTCCTGTTGTTGGATTTTTCTGTGAACCTCACATTAAGTATACAGAATCTTTGGAGTTACAGCTGATATATTTAAGCTGTGTGGTTGGGTTTTGGGGACTTTGTCTCACCTCCTCAGAGTCACCCGTCTTGTTGCCATCCACCTCTTTCTGTTTCTCCTTCACTTTCTCCCTTTCCATGGAGGCCTCAGCTCCCCCCTTCTCCTCCTCCTTTTCACCCTCCTTACCGTTCTTTTCCAGCCTCTCTGATGGAGCAGGAGTCGCTGCGTGTGTTCAAACAAACAAACATGCACAATAAGTCCAACTCCAGCTTGTTTTCAGGCACCCTTAGTTTGGAGCGCCCCCTGCTGGAACCACAGTACATGATGTTGGTTACCTGGTTTTGAGGTGCACGGCATGTTGTTAAAGCTGGCGTCAGGTGTGGGAGTTGCGGTCTTTGCGGCAGGAGAAGAGCCCCGGGAGGAGGATTTGTCAATGCCCACCTCAGGTTTGAGCTCTGGAAGGCTCCACCGTCCGTTGATGTGCTCAAACTCCTGGATCTGAACGCAAGAAAGCCAAAACTAGGCAAAGTTTAACTAAAACAGCCTGGCACACACGCGGTTTATCTAGTACAATTATTCTAAACACACCAACCGCATGCCATGGGGATTTGGCAGCATATTGGTAGCCTCATAATTATATGTCTTAGGCAATTATGCTATAAGGCTAACGATATCAAAACATTCCCCGCGGCATAGACAGCAGATCAGGATGGCTGCAGGTTTAAACACGTTGGACTGAAAACTGGGTGGAAGCTGTTTAAATGAAGTAAAATAAACAAGGAGACTTTCTGGAGGCCTTTGGAAAAAAGTACAGAATTCGTATGATTTTAGTTATGCACCTGCAGCGATTAGTGTTTCTATCCAGTTTCCAGTTTTTAAGTAATAGAAAGTTCATCTCAGCACAGGAGTCCGCTTACGGTGTTCTGCTGTTTTTGGGGAAAAATGCTCCACTGGTAGACATTTTTAAGAGCCCAAAAATACGCTTATTTACATTATTTCAGGTTCAAATACAAGGATTTATTGGTAATTGTTTTAATGCTTTAATATTTAAGGACACATTACTACCAACTGGTGCACATTGCTACCCAATCAACAGTGACCCCTGGTCTCAAACATTTATTTGCGGTCTCTTTAAAAACTCTTCTCCAGTCTGCCGTTACTGAGCAGGAAGGGCAGAGTTAGGCTAAACATCATCCACGGTTTTCATGATGATAAGGTTTGTCACAACTGTGTGTTATTTGAGAGATAGTATATTAAATATCTTGGGGCTTTTTAGCTTTAAAAACATTACTATGTAAAGGAAAGGATTAAAAACTGAAAAACATCCATAACCACGACAAACATATTTGTTGGACCATTTGTTTGCTGAATATTGGACCATTTGCACGTTGCTGGACGCCACTATGCATTCCGGCGTCATCGGCCATTTTGTACCCCAGGATAGTCCACTACTACAAATCCCAGCGGGCACCGCGGCTGATAGGACGGGGGCGTCGCAGCTCTGATGTCACAGTGGGCTATATAACATACTCTGAGACCTTTCCGCTTTGCTTTTCAGCTTGGAACTGAGACGCGGTTAACTCACAACTGGAGCGTCATTCTGGAGAAGAAACTCACACGTGGACTTTCATTCATTCTCCCATTGGCCAGAAAACTAAGCGAATTAAGCTTACAAGAGTAAGAAGGCTTGTAAGTTTCAACTTTACCGATCGAAGACGTGGATTTAACACCTAACCAAAAAACCCCGGAGGTTTCAAGGAGAAGAAATTTTCATCCTTGTTTTTTTGTTCCAGTCCACTAATCCCAACATATTGCTCTCTCTTGTTTTTTTTGACAATTGCCTGTTTTAGATAAAGGGAACAAACATTTTGGTAATAACTGTCTTGGTTCACCCAGTCTTTCAGTTTCTGACCTTCTTCTTGACGAGAGACATGACGCCAATGCGCGTCAGGACGAGCTGCCGACACAAGCCCTCCCTCGGGACGCCATCGGCGAATGTCTCAGCCCCGTCGGCGACCGGCTCGCAAAGGTGGCGCATGAAGAGAGACACGTAAGCTCTGGCGAAGAAGAAGAGGCAATTGGTTGATCAAAAACATTCAGTTCGAAACGGATAAATAGACTTGTTGCTCGCTGTTTCTACTTACTTGAATTCCTTCTCAGTTTTCCCTCTGAGGTCCCTAACAAGCCACTGAGATGAAAAAGCATCCTGAGATGGCATACCCCAACGCATCACCGCATTCAGGAAAGCTTTGCGCTGCCGTGTGTTGAAACCCAGAACCTATACAAGGAATATGTCGCATTTCATTTTCTTCATAACTGTAACTGGCAACAGTTGAAAAGCTGAGAAACATTTTCTCACGGTCACAAACTTCGCTGTGTTTTATTGTTATGACACACACCAACATAAAGTTGAGCAAAATTATAAAGTAAAAGAGAAAGCATTCATAGTTTCAACATTGTTTACGTATAAAAATCTGAGAAGTGTGATGTACATTTATATTAAGCCCCGTTTAGCCCTAAATCCAGTGTAGCCTTCAGAAGTCCAACCAACCAAGACATGGCCATCTTCCTGTAAGGCTGGGCAAGTAGAGCATTAATCAGGGAAGCCAAGAGGCCCATGGTAGCTCTAGAGGGGAATCAAAGTGCAATGGGAAACTATTTTACATTCTGTAATAAAACAATGCTCTGTTGCTTTTGTTGTTGTGTCATAGATGTAACAAGAATCATACTTGCAGCTTAATAAGACAGTCTTAGTGCATTTATTTTTGTTGTTCTAAACGCGAAAGTTTGAGGAAATTTCTCTCATAATGTCGCTCCAAATTGGAAACCTTATTCACGTTTTCTCCTGGCAAATTAAGCACATGGGTCTTGTGCTGGTAGGAGGGCGAATAAATGCAAATTGTTTTATTTCTGTTTAATTTTCAATTTTCACTGTCCTCTTTTGCCTTTGCAGTAAATTTGGAACAAATTATCTTTCAATCTAGACTCCTACTGCTGATGAAGTATATAGAGAACCGTTTCGAAAGTGATACGTGCCGCTCGCGCTACAGCACTAATGTCCAAGTGACACTGGGACAGGTTGTCAGCGTGGCGCTGGCATGGAGATGACAGTCCACGTTGCTCTATAACGTAGCTGTCATCCAGGCCTCTGGTGGTCTGAATACCATGGAAACAAAATGCATAGAAAGCCGCACCACCTCGGTATGGAAACGTGCATATAGTGAAAGAATCACAGCATAGGAGGAACAAATACGGGCCTCCTATTGAGAGTCACTGCTTTAGATCAACGCTGATTCGTGTGTAGGAAAGTCCAGACCTAAATCTAACTGGGATCTGTGGTAGAACTTGAAATCTGTTCACAGATTCTCTCCATTGAGTCTGACTGAGTTTGAGCTATTTTGCAAAAACTAATTGGCAAACATTTCAGTCTGCAAAGCTGGTTGGGACACAATCACAAGACCTGCAGTGAAAGGTGGTTTAATAACGTACTGACTAAGGGGCACTGAATACAAATGCACTCCACACTAATCAGATTTGTATTTATAAAACCCAATTATGCACTACTTTGTGTTGGTCTATCACATAGAATCCCAACAGAATATATTCAGTTAGACTTGCAACGTGACAGAATCTGACATTTCAAGAGATGTGATGACTTTTCATGGCACTGTATAATCATAAGAGATCCTGCAAGCAAATGTTATTTTAAACATGCAAAAGGCTTTTCTGAGGAGGTTCAACAACTCGATAACGCTAAAATAAACTTTGAGTTGAATACAGACTAATTTAATTACACTATTATCATCATGACTAGGAAGATTTACATGTCTTGGAGATTTAAGAACTTTGCATCTCACACTTAAAACGTTTAATGTCAATTATAAAGTAATCAGACAGCCGGTTTAGATAAATTTCCAAAATAATCACAATCAAACAACCTAAAGTTTAAGCCCCGTTCAAATGGTGTACAGACCTCAAGGTTGCCTCCCACTCTGGCCAGAAGAGGAGGCAGAGGTTTATCCTTCTCATTCCTCAGCTGACGACGTGACTGCCTCCGACCTGTGCATGAGAGCAGCCAACAGAAACCGTGTAACAAGTCACAGGGGAATATTAGCTGAGAGGGATGAGAGATCATCGGGATACAGTTACGGATTCACCCTGAGATTTATTGTCAGTAGATGTCAAGGAATAAAGAAAACCACTTGTGATATGCTTGAAGCCATTTCTTCCATATCTCTCTTGTAGGAGTTGGGTGGTGGTTGGAATTCTTGGCAGTCTAACTAATGCAGTTCTGCCAGAAAACCGTAACAACTAAATCAAAGTCAAACTGTAGTTCAACACAGAGCTCAATCTTTCATGAGCATTTGATATGGTTTTGAAATGTCTTCTTCTATATTTCTTTCTTTATTTTTATATCTCTCCTTACCTTCTGGACGATCGTCAAAGTCCTCATCCTCCTCCTCAGAGCCCACGGAGTATTCGGACTGGTTATCTGAAATGTCAGCATGCCACTCTGAAAGAGCACATGGTGCTTTGTCAATAGGCCGGGCCCATTTCCTTCCACTGTATATAATGCCTTAAACCCAAGACCTCCCAAGTAAATGACTAACACAGTAACAAGATTTCTTTCCAAAACACAAGTCTGATATAGTTCCTACAGCATCAGTGATTTGTAACAGCTGAGAGAACTTTACTAAGCTTATCTTAGCCTGCCCAGGTCCAGTGGCGGTCATTACCTTGGTCTTCCTGTGCAGCGTCGTTGTAGTTCACAGGCTTGCGGTTCCTCTTCCCTTTACCTAGTTTGCTGGCCAGGTCCTCCTGCTGCTGCTCGTAGTGATGCCGCAGCAGTTTCTCCCAGTAATCCGGGTCCACGTTCTCCTCCTGTTTGATGATCTCTCGCTCGATCTCCTCAATCTGCAAGTCAGGGTGGCACACAGATTGGAAAAGACAAATGATGTGGACTAATTAAAAAATTATATTATGTGCAGGAGAAATTTGGCACTATTTAGTACAATGACTAAAAATTATCAGAGCTGAGAGAAAAACCCCAAATTCTGTACTATTTTGTATCAAGGCTCCCTTCACACTGGACAAAAACCACAGCTCTACCAGACAAATAAAGGACTCTGCATGGCCAAGGAGGAGGCTTCTAGGGTGCAGAAAGAGAGCAGTGCACATTGTGGCTTACCTAAAGTCATGTAGGGGACAAAGCAAGTGTTGAAGAGCATGCTCTGGTCAGTTGAGACCACACCTGACCTTTTTCAACCACATATGGTATTTGTGGCAGAAAACTAACACCACACATCCTTGTGAACACAGGGGAGGGATAAACTTGACTAAAGCACTCTTAACATCGTCTGCTGGTTTAGACTTTTAACTGCAAAAGATAAAAATAGACTGCAGAATATTATTAAATGATGTCCGCAAATTGCTGGGATAAACTTCACCTGTACAAGACTAGGTGAACTCTAAAAGCAAAACAGATATTGGTGCAACGGGTTGACTTTTTTAGTAATGACTTCCAGTTGCTACCATGTGAATGCAGGTATCTTCCTCCAAAGTGAAAGACAAATAGATTTAAAAAAATCCTTTTATCCTGGAGTCACAACATTTCTTAATGATCTTTAAAAATGTGTTTTTATATGTGTAATGTATGTATGGTATTTCAGGCCGACTGTGTTGGGAACATATGGAGCAATCAGATTCTAATATAACATTGAGCTTCATTATTCCAGGGCTTCAAATGTAAAAAGGAGGATTTAAAATTGGACGGAACAATAAGGCCAAGAAGAGAAGCAAGTATTAGTAAGTAAGCTCTACTTTCAACTTTCATCAAAACCCCTACTGCATCATTTTGGATAAGCTCCATGCTTTTTAGTTCTTTGTTTGTTTTTGGACCTCCTGATAATAAAGACTATAATCCACATTTGAACAATCATAGCCTTACCAGGTACTCCATCTGGGCCAGCAGCCCAGATGGAGTACCTGGTAAGGTGCTCAGAGCGTGTGCCCAACACCCTACCCTCATCTTCACTAGAATCTTCAGCCTCTCCCTGGCACAGGCAGTACTGAATGATTACCTCCCTGTGGCCCTGACACCATTAATCATGAAGTGCTTCAAGGGACTGGTTCTTCGCCACATCACAGACTTTCTCCCTCCCACTTTGTAACCCCACCACTTCGCTTACTGTGCAAAAAACAGATCCACAGAGGACACCATAGCTATAGCTCTCCACTCTTACAATCATCCCAGATTTCAGGAGGTGGGAAACTGACCCAGCATCCCTCTAGATCAACGGTGAGCGTGTAGAGAGCTTCCACACTTTCAGGTTTCTTGGTGTCCTCACCTCTGTCGATTTCCAAAGGACAGACCACATCAAGGTGGTCATCAGGAAGGCTCAGCAGCGGCTACGCTTCCTGAGGATTCTCAGGAAGAACAACCTGGACTCCAATCTACTGCTGACCTATAACGCTCGTGCATTCAGAGCCTGCTAAGATACTGCTTTACAGTATGGTACGGCGGCTGCACTGACACAGACAAGGGAAGGCTTCAAAGGGTAGTCAAGACAGCACAGAGGATCGTTGGCTGAACTCTCCCCACCCTGGTGGACATCTACACTTTCCACTGCCTCAGCAGAGCACACAAGATCAGCAAGGAAGGCTCACACCCTGGCTTTGGACTGTTTGACCTGTTGCCCTCCAGGTCGGTGCTGCAGGTGAATCAAATCAAAAACCAGCAGATTAAAGAACAGTTTCTTTCCAAAAATCAGAAGCAGTCTAAACTCACACACGACCTGACTCCCAAAGTTACCCCAAAGTTCAGTCAGGAATAAAGCTTATGGATTCAGGGGAACATTATCAGCTTTCAGCATAGCTATACACGGCACATTGGCCTAGTTCAACTCTGTGACTGGAGATTTCCCAATAAACTGCAGGAAGATAAGAGACAATTAGTTTTTGTTCTAAAGGTGTTTATCCACCATTTTGTTATCGTTGAAGCACTGTAATTAAACAGCTTTTGGTTTAAAATTTGACAGATCAAAAAGCAGACCAACCTCTGGAGTTTTAAACATGGCGAACACAGCGTTTTGATTGGCTGCTGGTCTCAATGAGCCTGCCTGTAGCTCCTAATGAAAGCGTCTCTTTCCTCTGTTCCAGCAGCAAACCGGTGCTAGGTCCAGTAATGCATTAAAGCTGCACTGGTGGAAAAGGCCCCTCACTGCCCTGGTACCAATTTAAAACAACACAGACTTTATCTTTGATTAGAAGATCACTGTATTTTCTTACCATTTTACACACATTCTCAATTTCCCAAAGTGTAGTTTCCAGTAAGTTTGCAATATGATTCCTGATATCGAGATAAAAACGCTAAATGATACAAAAGGATAAACTTGGCTGCATTAAGTTCTCTGGAAAGAAAGGGATTGCTTATAGATGTATCTTCTGCAGCAGAGCAGCTTCCCTGAAGTGTGTACAGTTCCTGGGCCGACGACCAAATAAATTAAAGCGTTTGTTTTGGAGGATTTTATTGTGTATTCTCATTCCAGTCAGCTCTTTGTCTCTCAATCTTTCTGAGTGATAAAAACTGTAGAAGAAACTCTAAACCAAGAAACTTCCATTATTTGTGACATATGAGTTCAAACAGAAAGAGTTTTTACTTTAACATCCAATCTACAAACTATATAACACTGCATTCCCCGACTTTCTGCCCGGCCAGGAAACAATCCTGTCAGTACAGATCCATCAGTATAACTTTATGTCATCCCTGCCTCCATCTCACCTTGTCCTCCTCTCGGACCATGTACTGTGCAACCTTAAAGGAGCTCAGGTACTCGTTCATGTTCTGTACGTCTGTGTCATCTGTGGCGTCCTGGCTGCGATCCAGCAGCCTCTCGATGGCAGTGCTGTCGTAGTGAATGACGCTGCCCTCATCCTCTACTTTGTCTCCAGAGTTATTCTTCATACCTGACAGAGGCAGAGTTATAAATGCAAATAAAGACACTTTCTTTTCACAAGCCTGTCAATGTAGATGACTTTCATTCAGTAGAGGAAGCTTGCTCTCTTTTATTTCACCTAAACCTTCATCACAACCTGTGTCATTTTGTCACCTTCTCCTTCATCCTTGAAGAGCTCCTCTGTCCCAAACTTGAGGATATCATCCAGCTCCTGCTTCGTCATGGAGCCGGCCTTGGATCCCAGACCTGGCCGGACCACCAGGTGGGTCAGCATCATCTTCCTCTTGGCCACCTGGGTGATGCGTTCCTCCACGCTGGCTCGTGTTACAAAACGGTAGATCATCACCTTGTTGGCTTGCCCGATGCGATGGGCTCTACTGAATGCCTTCACAGAAAGATGCCATTCAGTTAAGATGCAAATACGGTCGATACTGCAAAGCTTTACCTTCGAGCTGTACTCCACCTGTATGTCATTGTGAGGGTTCCAGTCAGAGTCAAAGATGATGACGGTGTCGGCCGTGGCCAGGTTTATGCCCAAACCTCCCGCTCTGGTGGAGAGCAAGAAGCAAAACTGACAAGCTCCAGGAGCTGCAAGTGTGAGAGACAGAGAACGCAAACAAATGTAGAAAGAGTTCATCCAACCGTTAGAGCACATGCTTGTATTTGAGCTTAAATATTAGCATAACTGGAGCTAAATCCCCCAGAGAAAAAAACGAAAGCAAAGACATTAACATTCGTGCCTTAGCTTGTCATTGGGCAGTCACAGGAATGACGGTGCACCAAGTCTAGTCTTGTTAATGAGATACATGGTGAAGTCCTGGAGTAACCCCAGATTGTTCAGGCTGTATGGATCATAGAGTAATGCAGCACTGACCCTCCCCGACTTGTTGAAAAACAATTTTAGCTGTGTGAAAATGTTTTCATTCGCAAAAAACAAACCACAACAAACCACTGTTTTCCAACTACAGTTTGGAAACTTTCAGCAGCATGTCTGCTAAGGATATGTAGCTCACATCACCTTGTTGTACTTGTGCTAATCTACAAAGAACAGAATGAAAAAAAAGTGATAATATCCTCCACAACAAGGTTATTCATTTGAATTAGAAGATTTTCTTCTACGTACTTGCTTAAGTCTATGTATTAAGATCAAAATATTAAAGATGAAGATAACATTATTATTTATGTTTCTGTTTTAAATAAAAGCGATTCCATCACATGGTGCATATCTGTTTTTTATTTGTGTGCAAATACAGTAAAATCCATTATAGTCTCATAACGATCTCTGTCAAGCTGTAAGTGGAGGATAAATACAGAATGTGCTGATTGGGTACATTAGGCACCAACTGATCTGGATGCTGGAGGTAATAAAGTTGGCCCTGGTTTTGTTTGACTTTTGACATCTCTGTGTCAGATGGGAAATGATGCCGCTTTAATGAAAGAAGTCTCCATGCACAGAAAAACCGTGAAAACATGAAATCACCATTCCTTGACGACGTTCATTATGTGCGTTTGTTTTCTCATGAAAAAATAGATATGATCAACTACATTATAAAGTGTAATAAAATCAATCTTATCTCTCCTCAAAAAGCATCATTTATATTAAACATTTACAACAGCTTTATTTAATTTCTATGCCTCGTTTATCATATTTCTATGTTTTTGTTTCAACATTAAAACAGGCAAGCAGACCAAATATACTCTACTCATTGTTATTTATTTATTTTGCAAGTGTGGTTTGAATATCATCGAGGCTGAAACGATACTTTATGAGTTGAGCGCCACTACTAAACATTTCCAGGGGATTCCTCAAAATATGTGATCTGATGGTTTTTATTGTCAAAAAAAGCTTCAATATGGTTTCTAATTCTAACTTTCCTTTCCTTTGTTAGGACATGAGAGTTGTAACCCAAAAGAGCAACAGAGTAGATTCTGTGACCTAGTATCTCTTCTTTGCATATTTGTTTTTAAATTCTGCTTTAATCCTTTTTCTTTATCTCTACAAAAGCAATAGTGTATAATGGGGCTTTAGTGAGAACTTAATGAAACACCTCACAAAGCTTAATGTTGCTAAATGTACTCATAAAGCCCCCACCGCTTTCAAATTGTTTGTGTGGCAGCATTTTGGACACCCCTTTTTATCAGCACTTTAAGAAAATATTAACCCACACCTGGCGCATCGCACTGAAGCTGGCGTCTGATTCGCCGCATACCATTTGTAGTTAAAAATCTAAAAAACTTTCAGTGGCCGAACCTGTTGTAAATTATTTTGCATTGCTTGCAGTTTTGTTAACACATGGTTCACAATTTGTTAAACCTTTACTCTATTGGAGGAAAACATAATGAAGGACAATGAAGTTAGAATGTGATTCGCAGCATCAATAAAGGGCTATTCCCCATTTCTTTTTAAAGAATCCATACTGCATTTGATCATCTCTAGTTCAAAGTCTAACTAACTAATGAAGCCAGGACTAGATCATTCTTTACTGAACAGATGTTTATTAAAACACTGCCTTTACTTGGTTTTTGAACAAAAAAAACATTGTAATTTCAATGTTTTTTGCCACTAGAACCACCTTAGATAACGTCCTGCTTGAAAAGTGCAGAACTCAAAGAAGTTAAAGCTGACCTGAAGTAGACACTGATTGCAGATTCTTAAAAAACAGATTGTGATGAAAACTACTTTTAAACCTTATGTGTGAAAGCAAAACTAGTGATATTTTTGTTGTTTTCAAGATATTGTTTCTTTCCTGAAACTCGTACTCGTACTCGTCGTCTTCCGCTTATCCGGAACCGGGTCGCGGGGGCAGCAGACTCAGCAGAGACGCCCAGACGTCCCTCTCCCCAGACACCTCCTCCAGCTCCTCCGGGAGGAGCCCAAGGCGTTCCCAGGTCAGCCGAGAGACATAGTCCCTCCAGCGTGTCCTGGGCCGTCCCCTGGGCCTCCTCCCGGTGGGACGTGCCGGAACACACTCCCGAGGAAGGCGTCCCAGGAGGCATCCGTATAGATGGCCCGAGCCACCTCAACTAGGCTCCTCTCGATGTGGAGGAGAGGCCGTCTCTACTCTGAGCCCCTCCCGAATGGCCGAGCTCCTCACCCTATCTCTAAGGGAGTGCCCCCGGCCACCCTACGGAGGAAGGCTCATTTCAGCCCGCTTGTAACCGGATCTCGTTCTTTCGGTCATGACCAAAAGTTCAGGCCATAGGTGAGGGTAGAACGTAGACCGACCGTAAATCGATGAGCTTCCGCTTTTCGGCTCAGCTCTCTCTTCACACAACGACCGGCACAGGTGCCCCCATTACTACGGCAGCCACACCGATCCGTCTGTCGATCTCCTGCTCCATTCTTTTCCTCCACTCGTGAACAAGACGCCCGAGATACTTGAACTCCTCCACTTGAGGCAGGAACTCTCCTCCAACCTGAAGAGGACAAGCCACCCTTTTCCGGTTGAGTACCATGGCCTCTGACTTCCCACTCGGCTGCAAACCGCCCCAGCGCATGCTGTAAGTCTTGGCTAGAGGGGGCCAGCAGGACCACGTCATCTTAAAAAGAAGAGACGAAATCCACTGGTCCCAAACCAGACCCCCTCCGCCCTTGCTTACGTCTAGAAATCCTGTCCATAAAAGTTATGAACAGGACCGGTGACAAAGGGCAGCCCTGCCAGAGTCCAACATGCACCGGGAACAGGTCCGACTTAGTGCCGGCAAGGCGGACCAAACTCCTGCGGACACACCCTCCGGTCACACTTCTAATGAAGAGGGACCACCACCCCGGTCGGACAGTCCAGAGGCACTGTCCCCGACCGCCATGCAATGTTGAAGAGGCGTGTCAACCATGACAGCCCCACAACATCCAGAGATTTGAGGTACTCAGGGCGGATCTCATCCTCCCGAAGCCCTGCCACCGCGGAGCTTTTCAACCACCTCGGTGACTTCAGCCTGGGTGATGAAAGAGTCCAACCCCGAGTCCCCAGCCTCTGTTTCCACCAGGGAATGCGTGATGGCAGGATTGAGGAGAACCTCGAAGTACTCCTTCCACCGCCCGATAATGTCCTCAGTCGAGGTCAGCAGCCTCCCACCCCCACTATACAACAGTGTTGGCGAAGCCCGCTTCCCCCTCCTGGAGGCGCCGGAACGGTTTGCCAGAATCGCTTCGGGGCCGACCGTAGTCTTCTCCATGGCCTCACCGGAACTCCTCCCAGGCCCGACTTTTTTTGCCTCTGCCACACCCCGGGCGCACAGCACGCTTGGCCTCACGGTACCGTCAGCCGCCTCAGGAGTCCCACAAGCCAACCCCAGCTGATAGGACTCCTTCTTCAGCTTGACAGCATCCCTTACTGCCGTGTCCACCACCGGTTCTGGGATTCGCCGCCGCGACAGGCACCGCAGACCTTACAGGACAGCCGCAGCTACGGGCAGCAAACATCGACAATAGATGCGGAGAACATGGTCCACTCGGACTCTATGTCTCCACATCCCCCGGAATCTGGTCAAAGCTCTCCCGAGGTTGGGATTGAATACATCCCTGGCCGAGGGGCTCCACCAGGCGTTCCCCTCCAGCAGACCCTCACTATGCGCTTCGGGCCTCCCAAGTCTGTCGGCTTTCTCCTCCTCCTGCGGATCCAACTCACCACAGTTGGTGATCAGTGGACAGCTCAGCCCTTCTCTCTTCAACCCGAGTGGTCCAAAACAAGCGGCCGAAGGTCTGATGATACGACAACAAAAGTCGATCATTGACCTCCTGCCTAGGGTGTCCAGGTGCCTAGTGCACTGATGGACACCCTTATGCTTGAACATAACTAGTGTTCATATTATGACAATCCGTGACTAGCACAGAAGTTCCAATAACAGTAAACAAACACCACTCGGATTCAGATCGGGGAGGCATTCCTCCCGATCACGCCTCTCCAGGTGGTCACTGTCGTTTCCCACGTGGGCGTTGAAGTCCCCCAGCAGAATAGTGGAGGTCCACGGGAGGGCCACTATCCAGCACCGCCCCAACAGGGATACCAAGAAGGCCGGTCTCCGCACTACCCCGCTCGGCCCGTAGGCCGAAACGACAGTCAGAGACCTCTCCCCGACCCGAAGGCGCAGGGATGCGATCCCTCTCATCCACCGGGGGTAAACCCCAACACGAGACGGCTGAGCTGGGGGGCAACAAGCAAACGCCACCCCAGCCCGCCGCCTCTTCCGCCGTGGGCCACTCCAGAGTAGAAGAGAGTCCAGCCCCTCTCAAGGAGATGGGTTCCAGAGCCACGCTGTGCGTGGAGGCGAGCCCGACTATTTCTAGTCGATATATCTCGACCCCGTCACCGCACAAGCTCAGGCTCCTTCCCCCCCCAGCAAGGTAACATTCCCGTCCCTAGAGCCAGCCTAAGTATCCGGGGGACCGGCCCCGCTGAGGTCTCCCCCTTTCTTTCCGCCACCCAATCCTTTTTGCACCGGTCCCTCACGGTTTCCCCCTGCAGGTGGTAGGCCCCGGGGGGATGGCCTCGCGTCTTCTTTTTCGGGCTTGGCCCGGCCGGCCCCGCGAGGAGCAACCGGGCCCACCAGGCGCTCTCCGACGAGTCCCGACCCCAGGCCTGGCTTCCAGGGGGGGGCCCCCCGCCCCCGCCGTAACGGGGATGTCACGTGCCTCGATTTAATGGTCGTCATGAAGGATTTTTGAACAGCTCTTTGTCTGACCCATCACCTAGAGCCTGTTTGCCATGGGAGACCCTACCAGGGGCATTTAAGCCCCAGACAACATAGCCTCTAGGAACATTTGAACACTCAAACCCCTCCACCACGTTAAGGCGGCGGTTCAAGGAGGGGTTCCTGAACCTAACATCGTGCATCTTCCCGTGAGCTGAATGTTTCATTTCATCCCTCCTATCATATAATAATGACACTCCAGCCTTACCATTGAATCTGTCGATGGCCTCCTGTCTCAGTGCGCCTGTGATGCCTCCATCAATTCTCTCATACTTGTAACCCTCAGAGTCCAGAAAATCTTCTAATAAATCCAGCATTTTAGTCATCTGAAAAAAAGATACAGAGAAAACCTTTGAGCGCTGATGCCTCCACACACCTGAAATCACAGTTTACTGCTGAAACTTTGGAGGGTGTTCACAAGGTGCTCAGAAGACGCGCATATGGTTACTGCCCATTCGTTCCTCTATGTTTATCCATTGTCTGTTTGTGTGCTACCTGAGAGAAGACCAGCACTCGGTGCCCCTGTTCTTTCAGCTTTCTCAACATCTTCTGCAGCAGCATCAGTTTCCCAGAGGCCTTTGTGAGGGCCGATCCTTCGTACGCTCCACTGGGTGTTTTCTGGGCTTCCTACAAAGACACGTGTGAAGCAACAGCGTTAATACTGGGGGACTTATTTGAACTGACCCGCTGGATTTATGAGAAACGGTCACAGGTGTGTCTTTATAGTGATGTTTAGGGATGGGTACGAAATTCTGTACTTTTTTAGGTACCGACCGAATTCCGTCTGTACTAGCGAGTACCTATTCATATAGAATCAAACTGTACCATGTTTGGATACCTAAACGCATCATTGTGACACCGAGGGAGTGGAATGGTGGGCGATTTTCCATGCCGAACATGAACACAGCATTGCACACACAAGAGCATAATGACATCAGTAGCCGCTGGCACCGTCAACAAAACATGGCTGACAGAAAGCTCCTGAAAGTATGGCTCCACTTTTTAAAATGGAGATTCCCCTCGCTGCAACATTTATGACACAAATTGCAAGAAATGTCTGAAACAACTGCGATGTTACAACACAAACAGCTGGATATTGTTTTCATATATTTGTTTTATATTGAGAAATAAAAATGTTAAATTGAAAATTTTTGAGATTTTACATTAACATTTAACAATAACATTTCTTACCACATAAACACACACAAAAGTACAGAAAATTGGTACAGCTGAGTACCGATACCGATTCCCAGGTACCGGGAATCGGTACCGTATTGGTTCAAATGTGAAAGGTACCCATTCCTAGAGATGTTTAACCTTTCTGTCTGAAAAGTGAGTCAGTCAGAAGGGACACAAATCACCATAAAGAGAGACACTGATCAATTATACTGAATATAAAAAGTCATTTTTATAAGTTAAAGATTTAACACAAAAACACAAAAAAGTGACCATATGACAACAAGTAGCCTCGAGATTGATAAAGAAAACAATTAAAGACCTCCAAGATGATATAAAAGAACAATGTCAAGATTTTTCATTGGTTATAAATGTGTTTCAGAAAACATGACATTATGCCACACTGAACATGTCACAGCCTTATTTAGAAAGAAGCACTACCACATCTTACCACAAGATGTCCCTGTCCTGCAATTTTAGGTTTATTGAAGTTATTTAATGACCCAAGTTGGGGGTTTTAAATAACAGACTTTGTCTTTCTAGGTTTTAGAAAGGATAAACAGTTTTCATTTTGCATAAATGTTTCTCCTTATGTTTGTGTATCTATGTATCTGCTCTCACCATGGAGGCGACAGGGAAGAGGTACGGGTGGTTGCAGCACTTCTTCAGGTCCATCATGATGTTGAGCAGAGACACCTGGTTTCCTCCACCTTTCGAGTTCAAAGCCTCAAAGTTCTTGGTCAGAATCAGCTTGTAGTACTTCCTGTATTTAAAAGCATAATGATAAGGCTATTAGATTTGAAAAATTAATCAGGCAAAAAATAATAATACTAAACCAATGGCACATGCTGGGTCCTTTTTTGATTCTTTTAAACAGAAAATAACAGACAAAAAAAAATTAACCATCCCATTGAGTGAGGAGGACTCTGGGTATGTTCAGCAAGAGAGGATTTACTTCCTCTTAAATTCACTTTATATTTAAAAACATGTCAGAAACCTTTATCCAATTTGAATTAAACAATCCCCTAGAGGCTATTTGTCAAACAAAAGCTTTTATTAAGTCCAAAACAATATTTTTCTTCATATGAATGTAGAGCAAACATACTTTTTCTTTCAAAGACTATAGCCTTAACTTCATGAAAAAAAAAAGAAAATTACTGAATAACATCTGATAATGTAAACCTAGAAAAAGAAAACAGGCTATAAATGTTAAAAACTGAGTCACATGATGTGATGGTGTGTGAGTACCAGGTGATATTTAACGGTGTTAATTCAACTATCAGGCATAGCCAAGCGTGTATAGCAAACTAGTAACAATGACACCCTATAGCAAGGACACAGAATAAATGACACAAATGTCTTGCCATAAGAGCACAACTACATGATCACTGGGCATGCCACACTCCATCACTCATTCTTCAGTGAGCACTGGTAAATGAAAACAAGCAGATGGGTCTTCAACGTATTTTCAGCCATTTATGCATTGGTTTGGTTTGCAGTGTGTTATACTGTAGCTTGATGCCCATTTTCCGTAGTGGCACTTAACAAAAAGCAATAAAAACATGTGTGCACCCTCTTCTGAATGATTAATGATCACTTGTGACTGATATATTCTTTCTCTGACTGCTTGTACTTGCGAGTAATTTCAGTACTGGGAAGGTTTGGTACGAATACATGCACCGCTACACCCCTTGTACTTAATTGCTAAACTGCTCATTTGTCTGGAACCTACTTCTGCATGGGGCTCAGCTCCACTCTGACAATCAGCTCAGTCTTAGCGGGCATGTTCTTGAAGACATCGGCCTTGAGCCTCCGCAGCATGTGAGGCCCCAGGAGGTCGTGGAGCTTCTTGATCTGGTCCTCTTTAGAGATGTCGGCGAACTCTTCCAGGAAGCCCTCAAGGTTGCTGCACGGAGAAGAAGACTCAACATGAAAAACAGTCATTCTTATCTTTCTTTGACGACGGTACAGGGAAAATATTTATTTAATAAAAGAAGTCGTACTTAAAACGATTGGGCGTGAGGAAGTTGAGCAGGTGAAACAACTCCTCGAGGTTGTTCTGTAGAGGAGTTCCTGTCAGCAGCAACTTATAGTCGATTTTGTAGTCGTTTAGACGCCTGAAAAACTAAAAATACACAAACATAACTGAGCTCTACAGTTAGTGTTACTGCAGAAAAAGACAAAGTTAGCCTCTTGTCTTTTTTACCAAAAGAAATCCTTTAGGACGGCACTAATAAAAACTTCTTTAGGAAAGATCTTTTCTATCAGACATCTGGTTTGTTACAGACGTATGATGTGCATTAACAGTGACAAAGAGAGGAACGGTACCTTGGACTGGTTGTTCTTAAGGCGGTGAGCCTCATCCACCACCAGACACGCCCAGTAGATGGACTTGAGCGCCGTCTGATCGATGGTCACCAACTCATAGGATGTCAGAAGGACATGAAATTTAATCGGAGCCTCGCGCTGCAGGAAGGGAAACAACAGAAGAAGAATGACTGGATGGTTTTGTGAAGAAAGTTGCCATTGTTGACAGTCATCAGCACCTTCTTACCCTCAGTTTGAAGGTCTTCTTTCCTCCTCTGACAGAGTCATCGAATGTGAACTCATTCTCTCTGATGATAGCTCGGCTGTCTTTGTCTCCCGTGTACGTCAACACGTAAAAATCGGGCGCCCACATCTCAAACTCCCTCTCCCAGTTTATAATGGTGGAAAGGGGCGCACTAACCAGGAAAGGACCCTTAGTGTGGCCCTGAGAAAAACAAAAACACAGGGATGAACATGATGGTGTCGGTGCCCTACAGAATCCGTAATGTGATAAAGCAGAAATGATCCCAGTACCTCTTTGAACAGGGAATAGAGAAAGACGATTGTCTGGATGGTTTTGCCCAGGCCCATTTCATCTGCCAGGATGGTGTCAGTGCCCTGAGCCCAGGAGAACCGCAGCCAGTTGAGGCCCTCCAGCTGGTAGAGGTGCAAGGTGCCGCCTGTCGCTGTGACAAAGTCGGGCTGCTCCTCATATTTTATTGTTGGCTGGAGCAACAACAGCCAATAAAACAGTGAGATACAATGATACACCATTACACATCTGTCAAAATTCATTATGTTTCAATTAGTCATGGCTCCTCTTAATATTATGATCATTTTACAGGAGCCTGCTAAACTGTGGGGTTGAAGCCAATTAAAAGCTGAAGAAGGGTCAATAAAAAGTACTCTGACCAGGTACCTGGCTTCTTCAAGATGTTTAAAAGTGTCCCTATTGCCTCCTCAACACCTGTTTGTCCTATAGCCAAACTGGAAAGGATCACGTTTATCCTGTGCCAGGTCCAACAGTACCTTCTTTATTAATTTCTCAAAAACTTTCAGAACCAGGGATGAAGTCATTGGCCTGAAAACATCTGCAAGCTGAATAGCACAGATTTGTAGAACACGTCCTCCAAAACCATCAGGTCCAGGACTTTTCATTTCTTTGACCCCACAAAGGAATTTCAACACAGTCATTTGGTACTTGATTAAAATCAGGATTGTTAAAACAGACAGTAGGACCTCCACTTTGTGTTGTTCCATGTTCCCCTGATTGAAGCCGACATTCCTCTGAATAGTAAATCCCTTTGTGTTAAAATGAAGAGTGATGGATTTTTTTTTTGGATAATAATTCTTCACAAAAAGAGATATAAGCAGACAACGTTCCCATCAGATGTAAATCCACGCAGGTATTCTTGAAACCATTCCACTCTGTGCAGGAGAAGCAGACTTGTAGAGACTAACTACACTCCTCTGACCACGAAGGACCCAATCTTTGCTCTGCCTGTGTTCTTTACAGGACTGATTTGTAACTAGGAGCGAGATAGACAACACTGCTCTGACAGACTCAGAGGAGCTCTATGAAGGGATTTGTATGCCCCCTAAATTGTTCCAGAACAGAGCCAGACAGGATGTGTATTAATAAAAACCGCTGAGGGCCTTACACTGATTAAAATCACTAACACAGGAGCATCTAGTGCAACCCCCTGCAGCCCTTGAACTGACTTCGTCAATGTTTTAGTTGCCATGTCAACGTTCGATTTTGGGATGAATAAAAGACACACAAGAATTTGGGAAAATTCCCTTGACAGATAAGACAGGTGAAGAAAACGGATAGAAACTTGATGTCCGGAGTACACAGCAATCACCACCACCGTATTACGCCAGTCATGATTCACATACAGACACGGTCCTCCACCCAGTGACTTACTGGTCACTGCCAGGTCCCTGTCCAGGCCGTAGGGAGTTCCGAAACCATCATTTTCCATATCAGAGTCCAAGTTGTATTGCTTCAGCCAAGTTTTGGTGAACACCAGTTAAGAGACGCTTTTATATTCCACTGGGAACTTAATCTTTGCCTGAAGTTCATCCACTTTGTTAAGGAAGGACTGAACAGTAAGCATGACAGTTTGGAGAGGAATCCTCCGATGGCCCAGCCTCTGGAGTCACTGTCGCACAACTCCACGTCCATATTTCCTTGCTGTTGCTCCTGACCTCCTCCAGCTCCCTGCCCAGGGAACCGGCGGCCAGAGAATCTCCGCTGGAATGACCACAAAAGAATCCACGGTGCCAATTCCTGAGCCGCGTCACGACAGGAGAAATTCTCGACTGTACTGCAAAAACTCACCATGACATAAAAACTGACATCTGAACATCAGCAGGAAAAAGAGGGCCATCAAACTCAGGTGGGTCTTCATGTCTCCACAGTTCAGGTTAGTTCAGACACCAAAGAAACCCAACAGAATCAGGATGGGCAGGATTAAAACAAAAAACAAGAGTTAAAAAGAAAGAAACATAAAGACAAACAGACATCATTGAGAGATGCTCACTCGCACATACTGCTGTGTGTCGCCATGGCAACGGCGCTCTCATTTTTCGCTTTAAATAATGAAATACCAACGGTCAGAATGAATCAATTATTTCTTTAGTGGGAAGGCTTTAAATATGAGGTATGCAGAAAGAAGAAACTGGAAGGAAGGAAGGAAGGAAGGATGGATGGAAGGAAGGAAGGAAGGATGGACACAATATTTATTAGAATGGGATAAAAAATAAAGTGTAAAAATACAAATATTTGTCTTACTCTATAATTCTCCTGGTGAATACCGAAATCTGTGTCCATATTTTTCTAAACTTGAACCCTGTGAACTCAATACTGAATAGTCAGAATAGTTGATCCACATAAAATCATAATCATAAAAAAACACAGTTCAAAAAGTGTCTTGTATTACAAATGAAGCAGAACAATAACATATTAAAATTTAGATTAAAAAAAAACGAAAAACACTCGGGGCCTGATTCACTAAAGGTCTGCGTGAATAAAAAACAAGTGCAAACTTTATACCACGAGCAAAGCTGACCTACCAACCTGGTGCACTGAGGATTGCATCTGTCAAATGAGCAGAATAGCAGGAGTATACAGAATATATGCTGATTATCAGAACATGCAAAAATACTGGGAGGAGGATATATAAATCATCATTTATCATGCTGCAATGTGATTCATCGAACATGAGACGGATTGCGGTTTTTGCGTCTATTTTTAGCACCTTTGAAGGACAGGTGCAAACTGGCACAGTGTTATGAATACATGTCTGCAGTCAATGTGGCGAGAAGGAGGCACAGGTACAATGACGGATCACGGAGAGAGAGAACCTTCTGTGCACATGTCAACATACAGGGGTTGGACAATGAAACTGAAACACCTGGTTTTAGACCACAATCATTTATTAGTATGGTGTAGGGCCTCCTTTTGCGGCCAATACAGCGTCAACTCGTCTTGGGAATGACATATACAAGTCCTGCACAGTGGTCAGAGGGATTTTAAGCCATTCTTCTTGCAGGATAGTGGCCAGGTCACTACGTGATACTGGTGGAGGAAAACGTTTCCTGACTCGCTCCTCCAAAACACCCCAAAGTGGCTCAATAATATTTAGATCTGGTGACTGTGCAGGCCATGGGAGATGTTCAACTTCACTTTCATGTTCATCAAACCAATCTTTCACCAGTCTTGCTGTGTGTATTGGTGCATTGTCATCCTGATACACGGCACCGCCTTCAGGATACAATGTTTGAACCATTGGATGCACATGGTCCTCAAGAATCGTTCGGTAGTCCTTGGCAGTGACGCGCCCATCTAGCACAAGTATTGGGCCAAGGGAATGCCATGATATGGCAGCCCAAACCATCACTGATCCACCCCATGCTTCACTCTGGGCATGCAACAGTCTGGGTGGTACGCTTCTTTGGGGCTTCTCCACACCATAACTCTCCTGGATGTGGGGAAAAACAGTAAAGGTGGATCATCAGAGAACAATACATGTTTCACATTGTCCACAGCCCAAGATTTGCGCTCCTTGCACCATTGAAACCGACGTTTGGCATTGGCATGAGTGACCAAAGGTTTGGCTATAGCAGCCCGGCCGTGTATATTGACCCTGTGGAGCTCCCGACGGACAGTTTCTGGGGAACAGGAGAGCTGAGGTGCACATTTAATTCTGCCGTGATTTGGGCAGCCGTGGTTTTATGTTTTTTGGATACAATCCAGGTTAGCACCTGAACATCCCTTTCAGACAGCTTCCTCTTGCGTCCACAGTTAATCCTGTTGGATGTGGTTCGTCCTTCTTGGTGGTATGCTGACATTACCCTGGATACCGTGGCTCTTGATACATCACAAAGACTTGCTGTCTTGGTCACAGATGCGCCAGCAAGACGTGCACCAACAATTTGTCCTCTTTTGAACTCTGGTATGTCACCCATAATGTTGTGTGCATTTCAATATTTTGAGCAAAACTGTGCACTTACCCTGCTAATTGAACCTTCACACTCTGCTCTTACTGGTGCAATGTGCAATCAATAAAGACTGGCTACCAGGCTGGTCCAATTTAGCCATGAAACCTCCCACACTAAAATGACAGGTGTTTCAGTTTCATTGTCCAACCCCTGTATGTGGACTGTCAGAAATAAAAATAGTAGAGATATCATCTACCTAACAATGCTATTTTTGAGCCAGTCACAAATAGAACCCATGCAATATCACCTATGGAAAAACTCCTTTTCTTGCATCTGGATAAATTTCACACATCATCACTTTGTGGCACAAGACTGTTGTCTGGATCACACTGGAGGAGAACTTCTATATAATCCAGAAAAGGTGGTGCAGATTATAGTTGTCTACTGCATGTTCCACAACATACAATTCTCATTTAAACAGGCCTGTTCGCACCACTTTTGTTCCTGTTATCAATTGCGCACGGAGTCCTACTAGATCACCTTCAACACACCCAATAATAGCACATTCAGCGCAATTTAGCGCTCTTTTTTTGAAATCATAGTAGATCAGGCCCTCAGCTGACAGCCACCTTTTAGGATACTGCAGCCACTGTTCACCTACATCTGTGAGTGGAGAGGGAGGAGACTCCTCTTCGCCATCTTCCTCGCTGCTCGCCATCTTCCTGGGTTTGTCAGGGTCTTCTTTCATGATGTTGTCCCTGTTAGACGAAAACAAAGGTATTAGTAGGACTTTGTTAGTGTTAAAAATTATTTTAACTTCCAAGAAGAGATCTAATTCTAATAAAAACAATGTGCGACATGGGGTGAAGTTAACATTGAATATGTTTGTTAGTCCCTTACTATAAGAAGCTTTTGCCTTTTGAGGTCAGCTTTGGTGTATTTTCTTATAGTAAAACCAGTGTGTGTTCTGCATGATTGTGCAGTCCTACCTGTGTCTCCAGTAGTTGGCCTTGTGGAGTTCAAAGTCAGGTACATCCATGTCATCTCTCTCCCAGGTACACTGGTCGTAGGTCAGATCTTTCCACTTTACAAGGTAGTGGTACATCCCCTTTTTATCCACACTGACAGAGGGACATGTGTAGGACAGTGATCAGCATCTCACACAGCTGTCTCATACATTCTCAGAGGTGCAATCGTCCAAACCTGTGGTTTATGATGCGATGAATCATCATCCACTCGGACTTTATGCCGTATTTGTAGTATTTTTCCTCCAGCAGGGCATACTGGGGATCTTTTGCCCGTCTCTTCTCGCTCTTGCCCACTCCATTCTCGTCCTCTGCGCCTGAGCCGTAATCCAGGCTGGGGGGCTCGTCCATGTCTGTCTTCCTCTGGTAGTTTCTGTACATCACTGAGTGGAAGATCTCCAGCTGAGGGATGAAAGTTAATAATAAGAAGAAGCTAGATTTAGTAGTTGTTTTAAGTGCTCTTGATCAATACTTTTAATTCGATTTCTGAAGGTCTTTTAAATATTTTAATTTAAATCCAGTGACTCTTTTATTGGGCATATTGCAAAAGTAGTCAAGCCCTTTGAACCAAAACTTCAATGGATAAATATGTTTGGCCCCAACCTGCACCTCAATTTTAATTCCTTATAAACACTTTGGCTTTGTGGATGGGAAAACTCTGCTGTCAGCAAGCAGTGGGGTCTCTCACATCCCAGCCGCAATCTCAATTTTAATGCACTTTAGACATACACCTCTGCATTCACACATGCAAACACTGGAGGGCGGAGGGGCTGGGCTCGGAGGGCAAGGTGTGGGCCTACTTTAACCCCAGCGCCTGTGCTGGTTCAGTGAGGACTGGAGTTGCGGGGATGGCCTGAGACCAGCCAACAAACAACAACCCCCTTGGTGGCGTGTTGTTGCCTCGGTGCCCCATGTCCCTCCCTGTGCCTTTTTGGCCAGGGGGCTGGTGCTTCTGTGCTTCACTGACTGCCTACCTCTGTGCGAGGCGTATGGTTGCCATGGCATGGGGTGATGGCTTGTGTCTGTCTGCCTGGAGCTGCGGCGGCCTTCCAGAGCCGAGTCCACCTGACCTTTGCTGCTCCTGGGTGCTGTGTGTTGTAGGCCACTCTAACAACTGAGCCCCTCCAGGTGATAAAGTCGTACACATTCATCCACTCAACAAACACACATTTCTATACATTTCTATTCTAATTTCTACACATATGTTCTCGCACCCTCCACACATGCACCGACACAAATAATCCAAATGTTTGAAGGTCATACAAACACAGGGCACTATTACGTCAATGTGGCCTGCCTACTTTCATGCTGGATACAGTCTTTATCTAACAAATTTAATCACGCATTTAAGAGTCCATCTTAAGATATCACAACAGGACAGCAAAAAAAGAAAGTGTAACGCAACAACCAACTACCTTCAGAAATGCTGTTCAGTAAATATAGCAAACTTTTTCAATCTATCACCTGACAAAACAGAGATTACCAAGACTTGACCGTCCACCTAAAGTGAGTGGATGGGCAAGGAGAGCAGATAGGAGAAGAGGCCAATGGTAACTGGAGCAGCTGCAGAGATCCACAGCTCAAGTGGGGGAAAACTGTGAACGGGACAACTATTAGTCCTCAAATGCAACCATTATGAACGAGTGGCGAGAAGTAAGCCACGATTAAAAGAAAGTCACAATCCTTCCATTCACAAACCATGAAGAGGACACAGCTGCTCCGGTCACAGAAGCAAGAACTGAACTTTCTGGTGCGGCACTGGTGGTGTCGGGGTTAAGCGCGCGACCATGTGCAGAGGCTATAGTCCTCGGTGCGGCTGTCCCGGGTTTGAGTCCTGGACCCGGTGACCGTTGCCGAATGTCTGCCCCTCTCTTTGCCCCTCCTTACTATCAAAAAATGAAGAATAAAGCCCTCTAGTGCTGCAAAAAAAAAAAAAAAAAACATACAAAAAAAACAGAACTTTCTGGCCTATTCACAACCCTGTATGGTGGGAAAATCCGGCACTGCAGATTACTCTGAACACAACATCGCTATTCACATTAGGGATGTTCATTTTTGAGGCAGATATGTGAAAGCTGATCCGAGTAGCTTGGCAGATGGATGGAGATAAAAATAAGACGATCTTAGGAACAAATCTGTTGGAGACTGCAAAAGACTTTACACTGGAGCAGAGGTTACCCTGCTTGAACCTGCTTCAAGATGTTGAGTCCTACAACTTTTAAATATGTCTCTGCTTCAACACATCTAGTGCCCCTTTTCCACTTGCTCGTTTTAGGCGGCGTGGCTCCGCTCCACTCGATCTCTCTCTACTTGGTACGGAACCAGTTGTGTTTCCACTGACCCACATTAGTGTACTGCGCTGTGCCGCTGCTAACATTACTGTGTGACATTGTCACATTAAAGAAATCTGAGGGAAATGATAAATAATGTTTGTATTATTGTACATGCAAGAATGTTTTTTCATGGATGTTTTTTTATGTATAAAATTATCCACTGGGATAATTATCTGGACCACACCACAGCCAGAACTTAAAATAAAATAAGGCTCAGGGGTTCTGATGTTAGTGGGGTGGCAGGAGAAGTGGAGAGGAGAGACGCTGCTGTCTGGACTGGTAATGCTCCAAAATGTGCCTGAAGAAGTTAACAGTTTGGGCTTTATGAGAAAATTTTTGACTCAGCCATGACAATATCAGGAACGTTAAAGCGCAAAACCACTGAAGTTAGGTTTAGGTTGGATATTGCATATTCAGCGAGGTCGTCCTCCCGTTTGATCCGATGTAGGCCGTCTGATTACAGGGAGCTGCTCTCTGCCTGCTTCCTCCTCCTGCAGACGCTGGTTTGCTTAAGGACCGTCAATAAATTTCTGGACCAAACACGCTGTTTGATGGTGGCATTATTTTGTGGGAAATGTTTGTGTGTCTGAACAGCTGATTTTATCTGTGATCAGCTGGTTTAGGATGCTATACAGTGACCCGCCTGCGTGTAATTCAGAAAGCTGATGTGTCCTTTTTCTTTTCTTTCAGCCTTAAGGTTTAGAATTTTTAAATGGTAAAATTATATTTCAAATTTGACCCGCTTTTATATAGCGCCAATTCAGCGCCAATAGCGCCAATTCACAACACATGTCATCTCAAGGCACTTTACAAAGCTAATTCAATCGAATCAGACAGATCTCAAGTCCGATACATACATTTATTTAATTCTAACTATCCAACAGTGCGGTCAGATTCAGTTTATTATTAAGATTGGTTAAAAGTTTTTCTATCTAGGGAAACCCAGCAGATTGCATCGAGTTTTTGACTAGCAGCATTCACTCCTCCTGGATGAGCATTAATTAATCGCTCTTGAGTTTTATTAACTTTTCCCTGAACTACCTCAGTGAAAACCTTCTCATTTCTCCTGGTCCCACGGCCAATCACTCAACAGCAGTCTGTTCACGTCACATGTAGGCCCGGTCGTACCTGCTCAGGTGCAGGGACCTAAAGTGTAGGTACCGGTAAGGCAAAAGCAGTAATGGAAACGCTCGCCGAGTGGAGTTGAGTAGGGCCAAATGGAGCCAGTGGAAAAGGGGCATTTATAACCTAACCGCATGCTGAGGAGGCATGTCATACATTTGATTCAGCTGCATTGGACCAGGGGCAGATTTAAAAGTTATAGGACAACAGGACTGATTTTTAAGACCTCTGGTTTAGTTTAAAGCAGACAAGAAAACAAATGATAAAATGTCCCAGTCAAAGTTCAAACCTAAATCTATCTAAGGGTATGTAGAGAAAGACTTGTACCTATAACGGCAGCCAATGGTGGTCCTACAAAAGACTGACCCGGGGAGTTATCTGAAATGTATATACTTTTCAGAGTTTTATTGGTCTTAATGTTTGAAAACTATGTATCCTTTTCTTTCCACTTCATAATTATGAACTGCTTTGTATTGGTTTATCACATAAAATCCAAAGAAAATACATGAATGTGTGTGGCTATAACATAAAAAACAGTGAATGGGTGTGAATACTTTTACAAAACACCGTATTTCTAAGTTCATCAGAGACTAACTGCTTCATATTTGAGTTTGTATGTTATTTCGTGTCATATTATATATTTTGTAGACTAAAACCAGTTGATACACGATACAAAGTGTTATTACTGCTCTAACCTGCAGCTCAGTGATCCAGGTGCAGTGCCAGTACGATTGGTTGGTTAGCTTCACAAAAAACTCCCTTTCTGCTCTGCCCTTCATGGGCGGTGGTGGAGGTGCATCAGGAGGAGCGTCGGGAGGCAGCGGGACAGGAATGGGAGGAGGCGGGTCGCCCCATCTCCAGTGGAGGATCTTCTGGACCCTTCCTTTGATTGGCGCGCACTGTAGCAGGGATACATGCACAAATCAGATGTAAATGGAGCTTTTCCCCAAAATAACTCAGATTTGTGGAGCTGATGAATCTATAAAAACATGCGATGCGTTTCCTGCAACGTGAACTGACCGTGCATCGTGGACAAAGCCACTCCCCGTTGGGGATCTCCGGCAGCGGAGGGTTCAGACAGTGAATGTGGTAGGAGGACGTGCATGTGTCGCAGCACAACAGTTCGCCGCCGTCCTTACACACCCGACAGAATTCCATGTGGTCGTCCTCTTCCTCCTCTGCGCCGGCGGGGACCCCTATGCTGACCTCTGATATCACTCTGTCTTCGCTGTCCTCCTCAAAATCCTCAAAGTCCTCATCTTTTGCCTCCCACTGGATTCCCTCTTTTTCCTGCATGAACAACAAAGAAGATCATGGAAAGGTAGTTGAGCTCATTTATATCTCTTTACTTGAAATTGGTAGCGGAGATAGTAGGAACATGAGAGAGAGCCTCAGTAGGTCCAGACCCTTGGGCTAAAGAAAAGTGCAAAGTGAACTTAGGCAGTAGATGAGATGTAACGTTCTCTTCAGCGTGAATGTAACTGGGACATGAGATGTCAGAGAGCTGGACTCAGGAGACCTTCACTGGAGCCTCTGAGACGCTGTAAGGAAAAATAGATCAATGGTCCGTGTCAAACCACCCAGGATACCCAGCATATTAAAAAGGGTGTCCTGGGTCATGTAGTCCCTGCCTCCTGCAACCCATTTCGCTGATCCAGTGTCTCAGAGTAAAATAAAACGTTACAGTAAATGCATGTGAATGGTTATCTCTATGGGCTTATGGATCCAGGCTGTAAAACTGGGTTGTCTGAGTCCAACATTACCTGCTCTGTGTTTTCAGCAAACTTATCAGGTTTGTGATACATATCGTTTCAAGTTGTTTTTTTGTCCATACAAAGCAGCTTGATTAGGATTCAACAGAATGAAAAAGATGCCACCACCACTCTATACAAAAGCTTTGTGTTTCAACTAATTCTGGGCTTCAGGCTGTGAAAAACATTGACTGGGTTTTATGACGTAATGCAAATACCCAGAAACATCTGAGTGATTCCTGTCGTGTCTGGCATAAAACTAACACCGTGAATGTTTATTGGTCGGACCACAGGTTGGTCTGAGGGGCGCATGTTCCATGGCACGCCTGGTAAAGATGCATAAAAAGCCTAAAAAGACATGTATCTTTTATTGCAGCAGCGCAATCTCACACTAGAAATTACAACCATTAATTAAGGTACTTTTATGTAGAGGGGAAAGAAATCCCACATTAAGAAATAAATCCTCCCTGTCACTCTTATTGGAACATAAAACACAATAAAAAATTAAACCGCGGGATTTTTTAAAAAGTCTACTTTATCTTTTGAAGCTGTTCAGAGTGTCTACGGTTTGTATCAGTAATCCAGGATTTTTTTTTGTTTCTATGTGGTATAAATATGACGTGACACAGAGGCCTAATACTTTTAGCCACTTTTCAAACTGGGAAAGACAAGAGAACATGTCATCAATGTAAAACAATATTTCATACAGCAGGAAATAGCTCCAAAAGGATAACTATGCACCTAAAAGTATCCATATAGCTACAGTCAGAGCAGTAAATTAAATGTTTAAAACATCTAAAACTGTGACAAAGAAAACTGGACAAGGACTCATGTTCATCTTACCACTGAATGCAACAAGGTTGGTAGGTGAGGTAAAACAATTCTCCAAAGCCTTTCCGTTACAGAACTGTAGCTAATTTTATGGTGCGAGATTATGTTACTGCAAAAGATGTCTTTTTTGCTCTTTTTGTTACATGTCTAAGATGTAGCTTAGAGGTGAATAAAGACCCCAAGCAGAATCATGAATAGAGAAAAAGAACAGGCGATCCTCTGTGCAAGTTGGACTCACACAATGCGGGCAGCTCCACTTGCCCTCGGGAGCCTTGTCCAGTTCAGGCTCGAGGCACACGAGGTGATACGCTCGAGGACATGTGTCACACAGGATGATCTCTCCGCCCTGCTGACACACCTCACAGTAGTCCTGGTGATCCGTCTCATAGCCGTCACCTTCCTCCTCACCTGGAACTGGAAACAGGACCGCAAACAATATTAAAGTTTACAAAATCCCTTAACACACACCTGGAAGATGTTGTAATAAATCTAGATCTAGAAACCAAAGATAATTATATTATCATCTAGAAATATAGAAATATGATGCTGTACCTACACAGGATTTGTGTCTTTAAATATGTTTTTTATGTATATTTGGACCTCATTTTCATTTTTAACCGATTCCTCCCAAATAGTCTTTGAAATAGATGCATAAAAGAAGCCCAAGGAATGCAATCGCATCATGAGAAACCCTTTTAAATCTAACCCAACACAAGTTATAAACATGCCATCTTCTCAATCAGCGCCAACACAACAAGGATTTCATAAGGATTAGACGTGAACCAAAAAATACAACAAAAGGGCTTTGTTCAACGGAAACATTTGAAGTAACCACTGAGAAAACTGTCTACAAATCAGCAGGCAACTAGAAAAGAAACACAGAAAAATGTTAGCAGACGGCCGAATAATGTACCCACTGAAGGTCTAACCAGGTCAGTGAATATTAGCCTGTTTTTCTGGCAGAAATAATTTAGAGCTAAGGAAAAAAAAAGTAGCAGAAAGTACTTTTATCCCAAAATCCAGGTGGAAAACATCAGTCTCGGACCCACGTTCACACCGGGCTCCAACAGGTGTCCTGATTGATCTGAAGGTGTCCGAACAGCGCACAAATAAATACAAGGTAAACGCAGGCGTCAACAAACTCCAGATGTATTGCGGGCACCTCACTTTCAACCATCTTCAAAGGTGACCTAGGACAACTGTGTTTGTGCCTGAACGCAATCCATTCTGGGCCACATTAAAGGACCACCCACCAACAAAATGCGTTGCCCCTGAAGCCACAGCGTTACCATGACACTTCTTAGTTATTACACATTTTTAAAGAAACTTCTACAATGGACAAATTCCCTCCATATGTGGAATATCCTGTCACTTACGAACCGTTTGTAACTGAAACGACTCCACAAAAATGCAAATTCGATGAATATCTGTGTTATTGTCTGAATGACAACATTATCCAACTGACTGAATGTATCCAAGATGTTATAGAAACATCTGGACGCTTGTTCGTGTCCTTTTAACAGATCAGCCACGTCACAGTGCTACGTCTACGTCGTAGCTACGTCACAGAGACGAAGCTACGTGTTTATTTACATCAAGCAAACATATCCGATAAATATAGTGCTTAATATGCAGAATAGTATACCTTTATACCTCTGCTTTTTATAGAGTAACACAAGTTTAACCAGCTGGTATTAGCTGATATGGTAGTCAGGCCACTGCTTGTGTAGCTAGCCTGTAGTCCGCTGCTTGTATCTTGCCAACTACGGTTTTAAAAGTTCAGTACACTTAGATAACGATAACCGGCCCATGCTTATTGTCTTGTAACACAACATGTATCAGATTGGTTAGAAAGGTTCCTAGCTGTAACTTTCTGCAAAGAATCGTCTCATTTATACAAAGATTAGCTCCATAGGAAAAAAAACACAGATGTACAGAGGAACCCTTAGAAAAGCGTAGACATAGAGACTGCTGAACTATAATATCAAATTTCTGGATGCATAAAATCCTTCAAAACCCATGGTAATTATGTGGTATTCGTTTAACAAGCAGGCTGGTCCTTACTTTTCTTCTTCTTCTTGGCCGGTCGTCCACGCTTGTTCTTTTTCACTCGGCCGGAGCTGTCGGAGCGAACGGAGGAGCTGTGAACGCTGGAGTCCTCCTGCTCAGACTCATCCTCATCCATATCGTCGCTCTGACGGAGCCGGAGAAATCATCGGACAAGTGAGCGAAAGAAGAAAAAGAAGGAAGGCAATATATCTCCATCGGTTCAGCAGAATGTAAACATTGTACTCACAGAGCAGCTCTTCTTCCGCTTCCCAGCTATTGGTAATAGCTTAATCCGGATGGGGGCCATCTTTTTAGCCTTAGCTATGGCTTTCTTCTTGTCAGGCACTCGAAGACTTTTACTGCGCTTTTTATATCCTGGACCTGCGCAGACAATTAGATCACATGCAATGTATCTGAAAATGTATTGATCGACCACTGTGTGTACAGTGTCAACAACAAAGTGGTAATAAATGTAACACAGCTCAGTGTTTCAACAGAAACTGGATTAATTCTCTACTTTTAATGATCACACACAACAAGAACAACACCAAAAGTACTACAGCAGATGTAAAGCTACCACTGACCTTTGCCCTCTTTCGTCTTGGCCTTTCTAATGGGCGGCGGCTGAGGTGGTGGCTCAGGCGAGGCGGTCGCTGCAGAGACCTGCTCAGCAACAGCAATGGCGGCGGCGGCAGCGGCCGCTGCGATGGCAGCGGCATTGCCTTTGAAAGGGTTGTTGGAGCTGAACTCCCTCCACTTTGCCCCAAGGATGGTCATCATCTTTGACATGGGGATCTTCGGGTTCTTCTTGGCTATCATTGGCCTGGGAGCAATCGAGAGAAACACAATCATCAAGATGCAGGAATTCAAACCCTATTCTCTAATTCTGTGGGTTTATGCTGTTTTAGCAGGCTCAATTTTGGCTCAGTGAAATCACGACAACCAAATCCCAAAGACCACAAGAATCCCCAGCATAAACATAGTGCTGTAGCTTGTTTATGTTGTCATCCTGAGGCTCGGGCTGCTTTTCACACAATGTCAGTAATGCTGCCTCGCAAATTCAACAAGCTAACCTGATACAACAGGAAGACAGGAGCAATTAACAGAAGCCAGACCAACCTGTACTCATGTTTGCTGCTGCTATTTTTTTTTCAATTGGCCATCAACTCTTTAAACACGTCTGTACTGATGGAACGATCAGAAATGCTTGGTATTATTGAATGCATCTCCACACCACAAAGAAAAGGAAGCATTTCTACTACGCCTGCCATGTGAGCCGGACATAAAACTTACAGGATCCAGGAGTTTCTCTGAGGAGGACAAGAAGTCTATAAGACTACAAGAACAACCTTTTTTTTTTGGCCACATATTGAGCAGTAATGGTTTGTATAAGATTACACATGTTAATATCCCTGCTTGTTGCAAAGTCAGAGCTGTTATTGTTGGTTAATTTATTCCAAACTGCATGGACAGAGAGTAAAGCAACAGCCCGGTGGTCACAGAGCTGTAAACAGTCTCCAGCAGATGTAATTAAACGAGACACAGAGAGACAGCAATTAGAACAAGTATTTTTAAAACTTACTGTGGCTAAATAGCGTCTTTTTTGGTGTTGTTTTTCAATTTCTTTAGTTTAAAATGTCTTTACATAATTTTGAGTCCTTATAAGAAGACTACTGTTTATTGCAGCCATTTTAGGTTTGCTGGTGTTTCTGTGTTTAATCTGTTTTAATAAGTGACCCAATAGGGCATGAGAAAACAAATGTTCCAGGGACGGATGTAGCCCCCTAGTTAAGTTAGGACAATATTTATCGAATGGAAATTCAAAAATAGATTTGTTTTTTCCGTGCCATGCATAGGGTTAGGCTGGAAAGCATTAGAAACAGGTGAGCTATGCCTTTACAAGCAGACTTATACCCACCCCTGCACACTGATGCACTGCATATGTAAAAGATACAAGAATTAGCAAAGGAATTTGAGTTTGTACTAGAGCTGACAACAGCTAACATGAATCTGCCTTAATTTCAGGCGTATTGAAGTTGAAAACTGCTACTTTTCTAATGTCCTGATGTAGCTAGCTGTGCTGCACTGCAAAAGCTAGCTTCGACATAAAGAGCAATGACAAGTCAATGCTGATTCAGATTACAACTGAAGCATTTTAAAATACCTTTATAGATTGTAAAGGTTGGAGCGAGACATGTTGAGGTTTGAGCCTTTTAACTGTTCAACAAACATAACTGAGAAAGCGGACTGAGTATAACTTAATCACAGCACTGTAGCTGGTCTTGATGTCATCCAAGCTATGAGTTAATCCTAGGCAAGGAGACAAGAATCCATACCTCATAAACTGGCTGAAGGCTTTATAGTTGGTCAGCTCCCTGTAGTCGTCCTCTGTGAAGGTATGATCAACATCCTCCAGGCCCCACTCCTTTGCCAGCTGGGCAGACGTCTTCTGCTCTATCGGCTGCTGAGAAGAAACCAACAATCGGAGAAAAAATTATTTCTGATTTCTTCCAAGGCAATTTATCTATGCATGAGAGGCAAATCAATATGTTTACCTTTGTTGTTTCCTCCTGGCCACTGTCTCGGTCCCCGTCGTCCTTTTTCTTTTTCTTGGTTTTCTTCTCCTTCCTTTCTTTGTGTTTCTTCTTTTTCTTTTTCTCACCAGAGCCATAGTCACTGACCACGCTGTCCGAGTTCTCACCATAGTCTCTTTCTCTGTCTGAGTTTCGCTCTACATCGCTGTCCTGAGCGGTAGATGGAAAATTTTCAAAAAGTTTAAATAGGACATCAAACAAGGACACGTTCTACACACATAACCGATTAAACTTACGATCTTCTTGCGTTTCTTAGTTTTGACCGGTTTTCCCTCTTTCTCTTTCTTCTTTGTGTCCTTCTTTTTCTTGGGCCGGCCTTTCTTCTTGCACGGGACCTCTCTGTCTGATATCTCTGGGTCGTCGTCTAGGTTCAGGAGAGCGGAAAAAGGAATCGCGGCTATCAGACTGAGCTGAATAATCTTGTCAAAACGCTTCCCAATAAACCAGCTAATCCCTGCTCAACACGATTACTTCCAACAAAAGACTGAATGATATACCCAAAGAGGTCTCAGTGACCTCTGACCTTATCTGAACAGTGACACTTGCTGAATTAGTTCGACAGAGGAGCTCTAAGACGATCTGACAGCTGGTATCTGATGCTACAAGCCAGGGATTACTGGTTTATGGCAATGCAGTTAGTGATAATCACCTATACAGTGCCTTGCAAACGTACTGTCAGGTTATAACCACAAAATTGAATGGATGTTTTTCGGATCAATTTGACAGAACATAAAGTAGTGCATGATTGTAAAGTGGTAGAAAAATGATACTTGGTTTTTCAAATTTGTTTACAAATACAAATCTGAAAAGAGTGCCGTGTATTTATCCTCCACATGCCATGTAAAGGACAGAACAAACATGTGGAACAAGATGCTGTGGTTCGATAAGATCAATACTGAACCTTTTGGTCTACATGCAAAATGCTAGTGTAAGATGACTAGCATGGCAAATCACCCTGAACACATCATCACCACTGCGAAACAAAGTGGTGGCAGCATCGTGTTGTGGGGATGCTTTTCTTGAGCAAGGACAAGGTCATACTTGATGGGTGAATGGATGGGGCTAAATACAGGGAAATCTTGGGAGAGAATCTGTTGAAGGCTGCAAAAGTCTTGAGAATGGGTGAAGGTTCACCTTCCAGGGGTGCAATGACCATAATGATCTAAATCAAAGCATATCCATGTGAATAACCCAAAGTGTAGACCTAAATCCAAAAGAGGATCTGTGGCAAGACTGACTTGAGGTTCACACACTCCTGACTGAATTTCAGCTATTTTGCTAAGAATGGCAAAAGAGTCAGTCTCTATATGTATGAAACCTGGTAGAAACACAACCCTGAAGACCTGCAGCTGTAGTTGCAGCAAATGGTGATTATTTAAGTACATATGCAATACGCTGTGTTGGTCTGTCACATAAAATCCTATAAAATATATTGAAGTTTGTGCTTCTGTAAGTCACTGTTGGGTGTTTCTTTTATTTATATTCATAAGATTTGATTAGTAAAAAGAGAATCTGCCACTGAGAGTTTGCAATTTAACCTGCAACCTGACCTGGGTTTATGCAGGGAGGAGAGAGACAGACAAGCAGGTGGAGATAGCGACCTCTGTTTAAAGCAACAAAGCGTTAAAGCGCAGCCAAAATACGGGCTGTTTGATAAGCTATGTTTCTATCAGATTTTATTGTCTGTGCGCCTTTGTTAGTGCGCAGCAGCAGCAACAGCAGCCACCCTCCTCCACCTCCTCCTCCCCCTCCTCTTTACGCCCAAGCCTCCGCGCTTCCCGCCTAGACGTGCAGCAGTGCGGTCCGCCGAAGAAACGCCGGGGGCGGCCGCCGCAAGCACGCAGGGCTCGGTGATTCAGAGAGGCCCACCGGTGCTGTGAACTTAAACGACTCCAGCAATTCCCAAAGCAGATGTGGTGGTGGTGGAGGGGGAAACTAGACCACCGCTGTGGCCGCTAAGAGAGGTCGTCAGCGGGTTAAAGTCCTCGACATTGACACTCATTTATCTGTCTGGCACGGTTCAGCGGCGATAAAGACAAAGCAATGGAGGACCGCACCGTTATGTTCATTCATGAAATTAGAACCACCTTAGCTAGCCCAAACGGCTACATTTCTTCTTCTTTTAACCTCCACTAACGTTTTAATAAAAATAATTAGCTAATTTCCACAAAAAGTTTGACAATTACCTGACGTTAATGATCCATTTAAGGCAAATGCTTCGTTTTTTTCTTTACCGTTAAGAGGGTGGCCAACCGACCGTTTGTTCACGTTCAGTGCAAAGTGCAAGTTCACGGTCAGGAGAAACTTCCAGAATGATCGCATTCAGCGAGTCAATCACAGACAATCAGACACCAGAAGCTACAGCTACACTGCCATTAAATCAAACGTCTAATAAAGCCGTTATTCAGCGGTGTTAAACAGAATGGGACAGCCGGAGCAGGCATTAACGGGGGACCAGTGTGGCTCAGTTTCTGCCTCATTTGACTGCACTGCGAAACCAGCTCCTCGGGTATCAAATACACATAGCCTCCGGCGGGGTGTCCATGTTTGTTTCGTGTTTTTGTTTTATCTCCTCCACCGGTGTGCAGCTTTCCTACACCTTCGGGGCGACCTTATTACATTACCCTCCGGTAGCCCGGCGTCTTCATTTGCATGTGTCCACCTGTCATGTCAGCGAGCTGCTGTCATAGAAGTGTGCTGGGGTGGAATTGTACAGTAACTTTCTGGAGGATGGATCTGTGAGCTTGATGTGGCGAGTTTGGTTAAACTTCGTAAGGAGGTGAAGAGGTGAAGTGGAGGGAGCGAGACAGAGTTTTTTTCCCCCTTTTTTTATTTAACCTGCAAAATATGGCCCCCATTGGAAACCCTTTTTTAGGGGCCTGCAAACTATTTTTTTCGTTTTTTTTTGGTTTTTTTTTTTGTGTGTGTGCGCGCGCACCCGAGCTACTCTACTGTACAGTCCTGGACACGAATAGAGATGGCTCAGATAACGGTGGCTACTTCTGTAAATAAAAAAAACAATCTTCAAACAATCTTCAGCCATTCAAGTGAGTTTTATTATTTCGTGTGAGTTTTTTCGCGCGCCCCGACCCCCAACTGTCCGCCTGTTTTTTTCTCCCCCTCCTTCTTCTTCTTCTTTTTTCTTTTTAGCATAGTTTCGACCGGGCGCGGCTGTGGGGTTGCTTTTCCCAGGGGCGCCCCCCGGGGGTTTATGTCGTTTTGCCTTTCTCGTCCACCCCCGTCGTCCTCGTCGTCTTCATCAAAATCTCCTCCCTCGGAATTAACCACCATGCCCTCGTCTTCCTCGCAGGAGCGGAGAGGAGAGGACATTATTATATTCCTGCTGTCATTGGCGGCTCCGTCCTTGTGTTCAGTGTTTAAAAAAAAAATAAAACAAAAACAACGAAGCTGTAATTCTTGCAGCGGATGGAGTGTTATTTATTTGATATTCAAATCGGCACGGGAGAAAAGTAGGGGGGCGTTTTAGGAATATTTTACACTAAGGCAGAGCAACAAAGATGGCCGCCCTCTTATATTTATTTTTTAACAACCCCCCCAATAAGAAAAAAAAATCCCCTTACATAAAAAATGGCTGACTATATTATTTCAGAACGCACCCCCTCCCTCTTTCTCTATCTCGCTCTCTCTCTGTCTCTCTCCCTCTACGCGCCCCCTCCCTCCTTAAAAACGTACACATTGTTACAAGAAAAAAGGGGTGTGTGACTGCATGTAAGTTACATTGTTACTTGTTTGTTTCTTCTCGGTCTGCCCCCCTTCCCAATGTTCTCCCTTTCTCTCTCTGTCCAAATCCAGATCAGTCACGAATCCGGATCTGTCAGTGTCACTGCCAAGATCACACACTGTCTGCATTGCAGAGCCCGACACAAATAAATCAAATATGTTCTCCTGACACCCCCCCCCTCCCACCCTTACCACCGCTGGATATAATAAAATATATTTTGGAGAAGCGGTGCTTGTTAGTGTGCGCGCTCACGAGTCTATGAGTGAGTGCTGGGGAGGGATCCAGAGAGAAAGAAAGGGGAGGGAGGGTTGGGAAAAATCTGCCGCAGCCATGCCCAGACTTACATCAGATTGTATTGCTTAAAAATTAACTACTTGTGGTGGGGATTGAAGTGTTTAGGTGGAATGCAAAACTATGTTTTCACCCTGACACAGGGCCACAGTGAGCATGGCAGAGCGCTAAAATGTGAGTGAAAGTCATGCAGAGGTCTGAGACAGGCGCAGACATGGTTTCTGAGCTGTAAATCTGAGCTCTCATTACCAGCGGGATGTGTCAGCTGGATGGCAGTAAGGCCATGGGAATCCCTCCCCAGACAGCCCGCTGCTGCTCCTGCTGCTGCTGATGAGGGCACTTTTGTTTTTTGGCTACATTTTTTTTTTAATACACTCAAGCACATTCAGAATGAAAAAAGAAAACATATCTGAATGTTAAATACTTCTTGAACGTTTTACAGTTTGATACACCACAACCGTATGTTTTATTTGGATTTCAGGAGATAGACCAACAAAAATTACTGCATTATTTTGAAGTTTGATGAAAACCATACATGATTGTCTAACAAAAAAAATATTTTTGCTAAGAAATATCTTAAAAGTGTGGCGTGCATTTCTATTCTACCCATCTAAGTCAATAACTTGTAGAACCACCTCCAGCTGCAATTACAGCTGCAAGTCTGGAAACTGAAAATGTTGTCGGTTCTTGTGGCTATAATCATCAGTTTCCAAGGGTTGACATATTCTCAGTAGGATTTTGGTTCTGGACTTTGACTGGGCCATTCCTCTGTAGCTATGGCTGCATTCGCAGAGTCGATGTCCTGCTGGAAGGTTAACCTTTACCCCAATCTCAAATCTCCTGCAGCCTCTACCTGCTTTTCTTCCTGGTTTGTCCTGTCTTTAGCTTCATTCATCTTCTCAACAACTCTAAGCTTCTCTGTCCCTTCAGAAGAAAAGCATCCCCTCAGCATGATGCTGCCACCACTATGTGTCACAGCCCCTCCAGAGTTACAATGGGTCTCTTGGCTGCTTCTCTGGTTAACACTCTCCATTTCCAGCCAGAAAAGCAAAGCTGAGACGGTGACCCCATTTATGACCTCTTCTGTCATCCTTCACTCCTCTTCCAAGGCCAGCTGCTGTGGTTCCAACACCCTGAAGACAACCTGCTCATTTTCGCCTCCTCTGCTGCAACAGGTGTCTGAGCTGAAACTAAGAGAGGAGGAATTTGTCTGTGCTCCATCCAAACCCAACATCTGCCAAGACAGCGAGAATTATTGCATGGCAAGAGACACTAGGAGAGCAGTGTATGTGTGACGAGGAAGAGCACGAGTGTGTGTCTGGAGCCCCCACTCCGCCTCACACACTGAGGCCCTGGCCACTGACGTGTCAGCGAGTGCCAGACTGAAAGGCTGGCGAGACGACCTCACTTAGCGTGCAGCTTGTACACCCTCACCCACATTATCTGCAGTCATAACTGTGCATGTGTCTCACTATGTGACTCCAAAATGAAAAGGGGGGTGAAACCAGCCAGAAAGCTGAAGGCTGAGGGTTCCCCCTGACAGGTTTTGGACTGCTGTGCCGAGACTACCGAGCGGCCTCCCTCCTCCTCCAACACCTCCCGTGTCCGTTTGGCAGGAAGATGTGTCAGGGATGAGAGAGAGAGAGAGAGACAGAGTGCCTCCCCTGGGTGCTGCACTCCAGCTAACCCAGATTTTATGCAGTGTGACACACAGAGGAAGACACCGGCTTCTGTACTCTGCTTAGAGCTGGCTGTCTGAACCCAGGCAGCCCTGCAAGCAGATAAAGCTTAAGTAACAGCCAGGGAAAGCATGGAGAGCAAGTTAGAGTGGGAATCGGGAGAAGAGCCTAATATTGCCTGAATTGGTTTTGGTGAAGCAACTCACAGTTCACTTTTCCATTAAAGCCAGTTCATTGGTTTGAGTCTTCTCATTGAGACTTGAGCAGCTTTAGAAGAAATTAACTCTGTGCTTTATTTAATTGCTTTTAGTAAATATCCACTCTCGTTTCTACACTAGCGAGGGGCCAGTAGAAGATCATAGACTGTGATAACTTTGAAAATGTTCTATGTTTTAGTAATTGTTTATTACTTTATTAAAGTCAGAGGTTTACATACACTTCCTTAGAATTTGGCAGTATTGTGTTTTAAACTGTATGACTTGGGTTAAGCATTTCTGGAATTTAGGCCCATTCCTCCTGTCAGAACTGGTGTAACTGGGTCAGGTTTGTAGGCCACCTTGCTAGTACACACCATCTTAGCCCTCCCCGCATATTTTCTATGTTCCTGAGATCAGGGCATTATGAAGGGCTCTCCAAAACACTGTCTTTAAGGCGCTTTGCAACTAATTTGGCGTTACGGTTAGGGTCGTTTGTGTTTGGAAGAGCCATTTGTGCCCATGCTTTAACTTCCTGATTAATATTTTGAGATGCGGCAACATTTCCACCAAATGTCCATCTGTTTAATGCATCAGTCCCTCCTGTGACAAATCACCACATAAAATGATGCTGCCAATCCTGTACTTCACAGTTTGGGAGGGTGTTCTGAGGCTTGCAAGCTTCCCCTATTTTCCACCAAATGTAATGATATTATAGTCAAACACTTGATTTTTTAGTGTCATCAGGCTACATGACATGCTCCAAAGATTAAGGTCTTTGTCTATGAGTGGATTTGCAAACTGCAGTTTGGCTTTTAATCTTGCTTCTGGGCTAAAGTCTTCTTCCTCTCTGAGATGCCTTTCAGCCCACGCTGTTAACTGACTAATTTCATTGTGCATAATAACACTGTATTATCAGCTTCACCCAGCATCTTAATGTTGTATTTTCTTTCTGGGGTTGATACATTTCACACCAAAATACATTAATCTCTGTGACACAGCACCCATCTCCTTCCTGAACGGTATGATGGCTGGACGAAAAAATCAGATTGTTTAAGTGGGTGTTGCTGATTTGAAATACATCTACAGATGTGCCTCCATTAAATTCAAATATTGTGAATTAACCTATCAGAAGCTTACAAAGCCATGACATCATCATCATCTGGGGGTTCCTAATTTGTTTCAAGGGACAGTAGTGAACTTATTCAATGTAAACTTGTGACTTTGCAACTGGAGATATTTATGGCCTCAAAACAACCCACTTCTCTTGCACTGCTGATTAGCAATTTGAATTAGTGCAAGAAATGGAAAAATACTGTTATTTTGTAGACCTAAATGTACATAAGAACAATAATTTAGCTGTAAGGTCTACAGAAACAATGCATGTAGATGTCCTGTCCTCATTCACTGTGCGCCTGATAAGCAAAACACACTAACATTAAGTAAAATAAACAAAATGAATACAATAATATACTGAAAACATTTCAGAAAACAGCACATTTACACAACCAGAAAAGCAAAAGACTGAAACAGAAACTATAAATTAAACATGAAAACTATCATCAGAACTCACATAAGCTATACTATGAGAATTACATTTTACCCTTCTGAATTTTTTTGCCTGTGCAAAGGCAGAATAAAACTGCAATAATCAGACTTTCTTACAGTGAGGACTTCTAGTCTTTAATGCTTCAAAATAGACACCCTTCTTGTAGGACTTTTACTTGAACTAGACTGTTTTTATATTGTTGGTGTTTTTTATCCTCTCTAAACACCACACTGAGAAATTACAGAAAAACATGTCAAGGGTTTAAAAAACAAACCTGGGAAGGGAAATCCACTGCACAGGTGCCTTGTGTTTGTTGCATTAGTACGCCCCCTAGAGGAAATGAAATCAGAACTTTTCATTAATGTTTATTTCAGTTTTGTTTTAAAGAAATCTAAGAAACGTACTTATGTGAATAAATCTATATTCCGGATTTATGTAAATGAAATCTAATAAAATATTAGACAAATTAATGAGCTTTATTCCTAATTAGAATTAAATCTTCTGTACTGGCATGGACATGGCATATAAAAAAAAAATGTAATTACTGAATCCTAACCTATTTTTCATCAAAATGGAGGATCAGACTTCAGTGTCAAGCTTAAACAGCTGATGACTTTATCCACTTGTAATTAATACCTGTGTATACAAATATAACTAATAATCACAGTCAATGACTGTTCTGTTGAGCTCAGTTGTTTCTCATGTTTAAATGGGAGTGATGGTTTTGTTTGACTTCTCTGTGTGTAAATCCTAGACAAAATCTCTGTTGTTGTTTCTGCTGGCAGCTCTCCTGATGGAGCTTCATTTCCTATAAAAATATATATTTTAAGGCTTTATTTCCTGTCGCATTGTTCCATCCATCCATCCATCCATCATCCATCCACCCATCCGTCCGTCCGTCCGTCTTATCCAATTGTCTAAAAACCTCAATTGTGAACTTTAATTTGAAAATACGTAAAACAAACAGCAGTTGATTTCCGGTTTCGCTTGTCCGTCAGCGGAACTGCTCCCTGAGCAGCAGGAGGAAAGACGACCACAATGATTGAAGAAAATGGTCCTTCGGCACATGTAGGTATTTCTCTAATGTTTTTTTTTGTATTAATTGGTTTGTTAACTTTAAGCCCAATGCGAATAATAGGAGAATATGTGTATATATTATTCAAGAGTAAACACATTTATCTTAGTGAGGGCTTTAGGTGGTGCTAAACGTTAGCTTCCGGCTACCAGATTAGCTTTTACATCTGATGTGTTTTCTGTTACAGTCTCTTGTTCTTAGGTTGACTGAAACTGTTCAGCAGCGGAATATACCAAGTGCTACATGTCATAACGATTTAATTTAATTTAATTTAACTGTCATACGTATTCCTGCTAGTGAGCTGTTCCTGCTGAATGGAAACAGTTGTGAGTTTGATTCATTTTTGCTAATGATTCAATTTGTTTATTTCAGAAATATGAATGCCAATTTCTGCAACTGTGATGAAAGAAAAAAAAAATCAGTATCTCATAATTATGAGACAGCTGAGCCATAATTGTGAAAAATTGTGTGTCTCATTATTACATGTTGCAAAGTCAGGAGAAAGTCATCATGAGATACAGTCATAATTATGATATACTATCTCATTAGATATAATTTAATAATTATCCTTTACTATCTTATTATGATACATTATAGCGTCTGATAATAATTAGAGAGCCAAGTCAAAATATGATATATCAGTGAGATATTGTCATAATTGTACTATACCTATAGATCTTATTTTTATGAGATAGGAACATATATTTCTGACTTATGAGATATGTCATAATAATATTCAAAGTAATTCTTCTGAAAAACTGTTATAACTATGAGAGATTCTTATGAGATGCTTTTTCTGTGAAGTTGGATCTTATTGTTATGAGAGACTATGTCATGCATACAGCCTCTTAATTATGACATAGCTAAGTCATATTAAGTAATAATTATGAGATACAAATAATTTTTTTTTTATCACAGTGGAGGATCAACTGAATCAGTGTGGTCTGATTTCCTTTGTATTCTCTCATCCAGGAGCAGTCTGAATTGTCCTCCTCGTCCCAGGCCAGAAAGAAGCTTGAGGGGCTCCTGAACAAGAACATGAGGATCCGCATGACAGACGGACGAACCCTGGTGGGGCTCTTCCTCTGCACAGACAGGGACTGCAATGTGATCCTTGGCTCGGCTCAGGAGTTCCTCAAATCCTCAGGTAGGAATGGAGAAAATCCAAGTCTTCTTGAGATCAAACCTGCCATTCAAATCCGATTAACCTGCAGTAAAGTGTAGCTGTGCAAGTTGGATTTTTAGCCCTATTTTCCTGAAAGATGTTAAAGGATAAAACTAACCCCCTTAAACTGTGCATGTACGGTTGTTGTTTTTTCCTGGATCCCTTTTAACAGAGGATAAGCAGGCTTATACAATAGATGGATGGAAGTTTGGCACAAAAACAACAAATTTCAGCTTTAAACTTATGATCAAGTTAATGCTCTCCTCTGTAAAGCTTGAATAACCAAACATCAAATGTTTGTGCAGCTCTAACCGTTTTCCTGCTTTGAGGGAACTAAATCCCAGTATTTACATGTATTGTCTGAACTGGGTGTCTGGCTTTCTGCCCTCAGACACGTTCTCCCAGGGTGAACCCAGAGTCCTGGGCCTGGCCATGATCCCCGGTCACCACGTTGTATCCATCGAGGTGGAGGCTGACAGCCTGGAGGACGCAGAGGGGTTCGGAGCTAACCACTGACAAAGAAGCGCCGTCACGTTTTGTGTTTTTTTACCCCGAAATTCATCTGACGGTTTTCTGTCGAGGACTGTGTTCGGACAAGAAGATGGAGCGTGTTCTTGGAGGACTTGGAACTGTCTTTGCTGCTGATACAGAACCTCTGTGCCAGCGCTGTGGATTTATCTTTTCCCTCTTTGAATGAAAGAAAAGTCCATCAGCAGCAACTGGGGAAGTCGCCTCATTGGGCTGAGTGCCTATATGACACGTTTTGTGCAAATAGGTGGATGCAAGTCTACTTTGTTAGTGTTTTAAAATAAATTGATCTATTTGACCCTTTTGGTTTTAATCCTAAAATGCTGCTTTATTATGTTTTGGAAAACATTAGGTGGAACAAGTAGAAAAAATGCTTAAATACTAATATTTAGTTGTATAACCAGTGCTTCATATGTGTAGAGTCAACCCACTTCTGGCACCTGTGAGCAGATATTCCAGCCCAGGACGATTAGACTACATTCAGCATTTTCTCTGCATTTTTAGATTTTTGCCTCAGAAACTGCATGTTTGAAGTTTCCGGTTGGATTAAGGTCCTTGGATTGGGTTGACCCCCCCCCAAAACGTTAATCTTGTTGGTGGGGGACAAAGATGCGGCCTAGAAGCTATTAAAACGGGCGTTCCAAAGACAAATTTTCTTGCATAGAAAGCAACATGACCTCTTTAATTATTTAGTTTTATTCAAACTGATGCTTGATCCCTGGTATGTGATAAATACAGTATGAGGAACATTCCCATATCATGAAGCCTGAACCACCGTGCTTCACAGTGCTCTTTGGCTTTCAAGTTTCTGGGATCATCTGATAAACTGCAGCCTTCAGCCCCAAATAAACTGCAGCCTTCAGCCCCAAAAATAACAATCTTGCTTTTATCGGTTCATAAAATGTTTTTCAATTTCTCCAACGTTTTCCTTACCTATTAGTAAGTTATTTGCCATTTAGAAATACAAGTTCCACCAAAAACAGTGACTGATCTTGTTGGACGGCTACTGTTTTAAACCCATTCCTGGGGAATATGTGGGCTTAGTTCAGGCGAGGAGGAAGAATGAGCTCAGTCTGGGTGGTTTTTGTTCTTTAATACACTTCAGCATGTCCAGTTTGGCAGAAGAAGAGATGCCACAACCAGAAACCCTAAAAAGAAAATCTGTCCCTCATCTTCTTAAAACACAATGTCACATTTCGGTTCACAAAATAAGCAGTTACAGCCACTCTTGTCTTCAGGATGTTGGTAACAAAATAACTTAAGTTTGTGCAAAAAGAAAAAGCAAAACAAACTCAAAAACTAAAATCCTATTTAGTACTTGTGCAACACTAGAGCCTTAATAAGAAGCTAATCCTGCAACAATTTAAACTCAGGTTTTAGATAAATATTATCCAAATATTCTAGTCATGAAGTGCACTGAAATTCAAGCTTCAGCTGTAGGCGAGCAGTTACTATTCAGGCTCTCGGTTAGCCGCTGAAGATGCGTTCTGGTTAAAGAGAGTCTTAAGAAAGGCTTAAAAAACCCCCGTAGTAACATTTCAGGAGAGGAGAGGCTATGGAGTGTTTTCCCCAAACAAAAACATGTAAAACCTAAAATAAAAAAAAAGTAGAAAGGCAAAGAGAAATACTGGATTGAGTCAGGTACGGTTTTCATGCTGTGTTTTTGCTGCTGTTACGTAGGGCTGGACATCATTTGAATGGAAACGATTCTCGATTCCGGTTCTTTCAGGAGGCACGGTCACAAATGTTCACATGGTTTGAAAGAGCCAGCGAACTATTTAACTTTTATTCCTGGATAAAATCTGCTGAACGCTATGAATTTACACTCCATGACCTTTTTAATTTTTATAAACTTTATTACGAATTTCTCTCTTCAATTTCAGGTTATGAGAAAACGGGCACGGGCTAATGCTAGGTGGGTATTTACGTTTGCGGTAACCCTCCTTTTCAGGTGGAGTATAATTTGTAGGCTGCCTCAGTGTTGGTTTAAGACTTATTTTACTGCTATTTTTACCTGATTCTGACTGCAGTGAGGTACGAGGCAGTCCAAAGGTGCACCGTCTTTTGCACAATATAATCTTCTTGCATTACTGTCTATGACTGGGCACACACTTCTTCTTTGCTGGTGTTGGCTTCTTCTGGTCTGTGGACTTGGTATCGAAACTAAGAATCGAACTTTAAAACTTGGAATGCTTCCAGGAGAATCGGAAAAATAGTCCCGGTTCCAATTGATTCTCGATGCCCAACCCTACTGCCGTATACACGCACCATTTTCAAACAAAGACATTATCCTCACTGAAGAACCTCTAGAAACATATTTTAGTTTAAAGCAAAATCAAACTGATATAAGATCCAAAGGATTCCAGTGTGCTTCACCATTAATCCAACAAAATGCTGTTGATTTCATCAACCATAAAGTCTTGATTCTCAAGCGTAGAGATGCTTCGGCAGAGTATAGAACATTGACTGAAATTAGTAAAGCTGTGGTTCCTTTGAAGAATACTGCAAGAATGAATAAAAAGCGGCACATTGACTTTCTTCCTCCATCCAAAGCTTCAAGATTGGCACAAAGAAAGAGAAATAGGAGCAGAAACATCCACCGTTTTCATCCAGCACCTTTCAGTTCCCCAAAGAAGAACCAAGGTGTTAAAAAAAAATCCTTCACTTTCCTCAACCACCATTTAACAGGAGCCACAGTTAGGTTCTCCTGTGGTTCCTTTCTAGAAAAACACAATTATGTCACGAAAATAAACAGCGTCCAGGCTGATGTTCAAATCCCGTGGAAGATCTGGCACACATCTGTCTGAAGATGTGTTAAGTCCCGCTCTCTAGTTGTACTCGAACTTGAAGTGGAAGTTGCCGCCAGAATCGAAAGGGTTAAAGTGGAACGGCCAGGCCCTCTGTCCACCGCCTTCGCCCTGCTGGCTCTCCGGGTCCAGAGGATCCTCGCCTGCATCGAACTTCTGCCTCATTTCTAGAAGGTTGGTGAGAAAGATAGAGGAAAACAGTTAGGAAGACTTTGAAGTTAAAGAAATTAGAAGTAACTCCCAAGAAACATATACATGACTTTCAAGTTTGTTTCCAAATCATCTGAAAAGTGCGGCATGCATTTGCATAAAATCACCCTGAGTCGACACTTTTCTGCTGCCATTACAGCTGCAAGACTTTTGGGATATATCTCTGCTAGCTTGACGCATCTATAGACTTATATATTCTGCCCGTTTTACTTTGCAAAAAAGCTCAAGTTCAGTGAGACTGGACGGAGAATTTTAAAATAATGCTAGAGCTTCTGACGCCTTCACAGAACAGCTGGATTTATACTGAGAATAACTCACAATAATAAAAGGCAGCTGGATGCACTTGATTTCATTTAGACTTAAATGTACGGCATGCTGTTTTTAAAATATTATATATATAAAAAAACTGAAAAATATGTATAGTTTTTCTTACACTTCCAAAGTCCTGTTTTAAAAATAAAATAAATGTCTCATGAATCACAACCTGTGCACCAACACCTTCATGTTGGAGCGGTGACTCGGAGCTCCAGCCATTAAACAAACCCTGACAAACCACGGCTTTCTGTTTTCATGTTTCTGCTCTTCTTGATCTTCTTAATCTCGTTTCGTTTTTCACCCCCGACTGCAAGGTGTTTTCTACCACAAGTGTTCAGTGCGTAAAACCAGCTCCTGACCTGGGTCGGTGAGGACTTCTTTAGCTGATACGACATCGATAAACTTCTTCTCCGCCTCTTTCTTGTCTGCTTCGGACTGGAAGTTGTCAGGGTGCCACTGCTGTGCCAACTTCCTGTACGCCTTGATTATCTCCTGCTTATTAGCATTCCTGAGGACAGGCAGGACAGATGTTTTTTATTTTTTATTTTCAAGAAGCTGAACAGAGTTGGATAACACTGTGGATAATGGATGCGGATGGACACATCACCTGCTAACTCCCAGGATCTTGTAGTAGTCTCTCTTACGAGAGATTTTTAGCAGCTTCTGTGCTCGTTTGAGGCCCTCGCTGATGGTATTGCTGTCGCTGTCGAACTCTTTCGCCTCCTGGTAGTCTTCAACAGCTAAAGTTCCAAGGAAAGGATACATTTGAGGGAAAAAAGGTGCATCCAATGAAGCTGTAATCTGTTTCACACCACAAACAGCATGAGCAGAAATCGTCCTGCTAGCATGAAGATGCATTAGGCGAAGAAATTATCCCTAAAGAATCAGTTGTGTTTGCGGCTCCTTTCAATGTGGTTGAGTCATCAGATCTCTGGCAAACTCTTATAAGCTCTATTTTCTTGCAGTGGTGGACATGAATGTCAGAACTTGACATTCATGTCCAGGGATCTCATTAGTTTGAGGTTTTAGTGATGCATTTGAATTATCTATTCAGAATTATTCCAGGTGTTTCTTAATGTTTGGGTTCTCTGAAACCTGTTAAAGGTATTAATCCAAATATTAGTGGGGTGTATGTATATATTTGAGCTTGTGTGGAATAAAGAAAGTTGTTTATTGAATCATTGGGTGTATGACTGGAACTGTATGTTCCTCAGGCTTCTTTTTGTTTAAAAAGTTAATATGAAGTCAAATCAACCCAGTTCTGCTGATATCTCTGCAGTACTTCAGTCTCGTTACCTTTCTCATAGTCCTGGTTGAGGATGTAGGCCTCTGCTCGGTCTCGGAGGATGTTGGTATTGCGAGGTTCTCTCTGGTGGGCCTCTGAACAGACATCTATGGCCTCAGTAGCCAACTGAAGCTACAATAGCATGACGAATAACATGTCTTAGAGGAGACCTTGGGACCAAACCCAGATAAAACTGACCGTCACTTAGTTACGGTCTTAAATTAGCAGACCCGTTTTCTTCCTCACCTGGACAAGACAGAAGCAGATCCTTTCTTTGGCCAGGTTAGTGTAGAACTGGATGTTTGGCTCCGTCGTCATTGCCGATTCAAATTTTTCAATAGCTTCCTGATGCCTGAATGTGGAAAGATGGTTAACAAGAGCTGATGATGGTTCCTTAACCTGTCTGGTTCCATCTTACAGCTATCTGCACCACAGAAAGGAGCCATCGGACCTGATCATCTGGTAGCTGTTGATAGAAACATTTACTGCGCAGCAGAATTTTGGTCCTATTGGCAGAAAATAAGTTGATCCAACATGTCAAGCAGTTTAAAATGTAAACATCTGAATCTTCAGGTTGTTTCTCAGTTTAACAACACAGGTGGAGCTTGTTGCTGCAAGTCTGACACCGAGTGAGCGGTCGCCTCAGAGATCCTTTATTTGGAGGCATTTTCTTGCTGTAACATAAAAATGGAGTAGCGCGACTTTTGATGTCAGAAATGCAAATATTCCAGGGAGCGGAGTTTCAGCTGACGACCCAGGTTCAGATAAAGGAAAGTAACCCCATATCATCATGCCTCCACCACCGTGTTTCACTGTGGCTATGGTGTCCTTTAGGTGTTGCTCAGTGTTACAGTCTTTGAAGGCTTTTCCATGAACTACTGAGAAGTTCATAAATAATTTTCAACATGGCACTTTTTGTAAAAATGTCAATAAAATCAGAGAAATTATTCTTTTCTAAAAGATGGCAGTTTTATTTGCAGTTTGTTTGAACTTTAGACTGAATTTTTAAACAAACTAAAACTAAAGGTGCCAGAATATGAATAAATTTGTGTTCCTCCTCTTGAATGGTAGCTTTGTCATTCTCTGTAACCTCTCTGTTAACTCTGGCTTAAGCTAAATAATACAACTGAGCAAATGTGAAGAAAACTCCTACTAGGATGGCCGAACTTTATTTGAGGTTCACGAGATTTGCTATAATTGATGCAAACTAAAGAAATCTGACACAGAATGAAAGGTTCTTCGACAAAGTTTTTGTTTAAGAGCTGCACTTATTTTTGTAAATTTGTCAATTTTTGATTTAAAGTACACAGGATATATCAAATTTATTGTATAAAAAGTTCTGAAAGGATTTATCATAATATCATGTTTTTTACGTCACATAAAAAAGGGAAAACGTTCCAATTCTCATGCAGAGAATTGGTTGTTTTTGTTCTGTCGACAGCTTGACAGCTTTAGCCAATGTTTGCTCAAACTAAGCGTTTTCCAAACTCGTCCCATTTTGTTTTAGTAGCGCATTGTTTCAGTCTGCTCTCCCTCGTCTTTGGCCCCACAGCAGAAACGCGTCTAGAGGACGCTGCTCTAAATGTAGAGATGCTTATAAAAGCTGAGGAGGGAGCAAACATGTCCGACTGGCAGCTTGCACGAAACATGAGAAGCAGGCCAAGTCTGTTGCTTGTTGTGTAATCAACTGTAATGTAAAATTTGAAAATTTTGGACATTTGAGTATAAAAGATTAACCCCCAACTGTTGGACGTTAATCATCAACAAATGACGAATCAAAAAAGCTCCTGAAATTGGCTTCTGATCTTTAGTTCGGAACTTCTGAGGGCGGTATGGAGCGATTTCACAGCTTTTTTTAGCATGTCGGCTAAAATTCATCTGCTGCATTTAAAAAAAAAAAATCAACCCTCTGCCCTCAAATAAAGGCTGGAATCTCCTCCACTAAATCCAGACTCTTCAAAGCATTGTGAAAATTGGTGCAATTGTTCCATTTTGTAAAAGAAAATAAAAAAGTAAACCAAAATCCAGAAATGTAGCAGTTAAAGTTTTGCTTGGCAGTTTTCCCAGACCGAGCTTAAGAGCCACAGATTTAAAGTTGTCTAGATCCCAAAGGAGGAATGAAATATCCCTTTTATTCCTGAAATAGCGTATATTAGCCAGAAACCAAAATACTGATGAGAAAATGTTAAATAGAACTGCAAAGTGGCCAATCAAAGATAAACATATCATCTAAATATACATCAATATGAAAATCGCCTACATTTATTATCTATTATTAGATTTTTGTCCTTTGGGGAAAGGAAGAAGGAAAAGGTCTGGAAAAAACATTTTTCCATACTCAATTTTTCTTTTCCCACACTTATCCAGACCTGAAAACCTAAAGCTATTCCCAGACTTTAATAAATTTGAATGAAAGAACAGATCTATCTCTTAAAAATGTGGAGCTCCAACTTAAACTCCATACGGGTTAATAATGTTCCATACATGTTTTAAAGAAATCATCAAGGGGCACCGACCTCCCCTGTTGGATCGACTCCTCTGCAGAATCCAGCAGCTTGCTGAGTTTCTTCACCTGCTTGTAGTGGATGAAACAATCTTTGTCGTCCTGGTCGAGCTTCAGACACTCCCTGATGTGGCTGTCGGGAAACAAAGCAGCAGATGGGAGTGAAGGAACAGCAAGGCCAAACAAATCTGCAGGTCCAAAGAAGGAAATCGCTCCATTTGCATAGGAGACAGTGCGGCGCTCACATGAGGGACTCGTGGTGCTCTCCGAGGCTGTAATGCAGCAGGCTGAGCTTCAGGAAGGCTGCGCGGTTGTCGTTGCTTAGCCTGGCAGCAGGCGTGAGATCCTGGATGGCTTTCTGTGGATCCCCCATTCGGATGTAACAATCGGCACGAAGCTCCCTCGACTTCGGATCCCAGGGAGAGATCTGAGGCAGAAACAGACATTCGCAAACGTAACCCAACAGAAAAAAAAAACGACAAGATTCCCAACAGCTGAAGGACTTTAAATCCTAATTGTTTGTTCAAAACATGAATGTGCTGGTGGAACTACTGCTGCGTTATATAGATAAACCAAACTGAATCGTTTCCACATAAAATTTAACGAGGTTTGATTATTAGGAGACAAAATGATGCGATTCACATTCTAACCTACCTCTATAACCTTCTCCAGCGCGTTAATGGTACCACTGTAGTCACCTTGGTGGTATGCAGCCTGGGCTTCCTCCTGCAGGTCCTCCAGCTCGCTCGCTCTCATCAGCTGCTCCTGAGCTTCTCTGTGGTCTGCAGAACGCTGCAGCTGGGAATGAAACAGCAACCAGATGCCATTGCATTACCTACAGTGTCACAGCAGAAAAACATGAAAAAGGTGCAACATTTTGGCTCATTCATGGTAACCCTGTTCATTTATATCTAGATTCTTGGTCAGAAGCATTAAAACCCCAGATACTGATGGGTAAAACTTTTAAATTAAGGCTTGGGCACGCCACTGGTTTAAGTTAGGGTTTCCCCCCCCCCCACAGAAATCAGATTTTTATTTTAAAAAAAAAAGGAAAAACGTCTGGAAACTTTATCTTAAAAATAAAACGAAGAAATGCTCTTTTGTACTTTACAAATTTGTGTTTAACCCCGATTCTTGAAAATAAACAAACCAGCAGCTTAAAACATACCACCATGTTAAAGTCCTCTCTGGCTTCCTGCGTGTTGCCCTGCTTCAGCAGGATGTTCCCTCTCTGCAGCCGGGCCTGGAACAGAAGTAGGATGGTGTGAGACGAACTGAGTAACAGCATTCTTAAAAGCTTTGTTGGGGTCAACGTAGGGCTTACTGGCAGGAAGTCAGGCTTCAGCTCGATGGCCCGTGTCAAATCGGGCAGAGCGGATTTGGATCTTCCCATGGCCAGGAACACGGCAGCTCGTTTATAGTAAGTCAGGTAATTCTTGGAGTCTCCATCTGGAAAATGTCAGTGAAACTTAATCTTTGCCTTTAGAGCAGGGTGAAACATGAGACTTGCAAACTATGCTTGATTCAAAAAATAGACAAGATTCAACCTGTATAGATAGTTTTGAAAACAAAACACCACGCACAACAGAGCAGACACAGAGAGCCTGAATGTGAGAGAGTTTGCATGCTCTGCGTGTGTGTGATCTTACCCACGGCTGAGTGGTAGTGGGACAAGGCTTCAGCGAGCTGACCAGCCGCCAGAAGTTTGCGGCCCATCTCCAAGTGGTGCTCGATCTCGGCGTGAGTCGCCCCCAGGACACCTGGAACACAAAGCTGAGCTGGAATCATGCTGGAACTACAACCAGTCAGAGGAGGGGGCAAAATCGTTTTCACCTGTTCTCACACTACTCTGATGACATCATTACACCTGCTGGGCATTAATGAATTTTTAGGAACTCAAACTAATCATTTCCAGGTATAAATGCAAATATTGTAACTGAAACTAACATTTTCAGATTTTATTGCAAAGCGAAAAAAAAGGTTAATTTACATTAAAAAGTAAGATGCATTTATTTTAAAGCAGTCTAGATGTTCCTGGTAGTTGTCAATCAGCTGTTTTGGTGTTAATTATATTAACAACTGGTGCACCGAAGGGGCAAGAATGAGTTGACCCCAAAAACAGGGATGGTTTTGCAGGTGGAGGCCACAGACATTTTTCCCTCCTAATTTTTTTGACTGCTTCCAGTAGTTTTGCATTTGACCAGGGTCAGTGTAACTACTGGTAGCATGAGGCGATATCTGGACCCTACAGAGGTTGCACAGGCAGTCCCAGCTCCAGGAGACAGACAGTTACTTTAGGAGAGCTGGACATGAGCTGGTGGAGGTCCCTGACCCATCAGCAGGATGGGTCAGGGATGGGTCTGCTCCTTTGTTCAAGGAGGAACAGGATGAGTACTTGATTATTACACTAATAATCAGTTATGACATAAAGGAACTACAAGATTAACTCAATTTATGCAATGAAACATATGTTCCAAACCGTGATCTGGTTGTTATTAAACTAACATAATGAGAGTTCTTAGTTATGATGCATATAATCAATGAGAAAAAAACTTAATTTTCACGCATTTGACCTGCTGATCACTGATCAGACCCAATCAAGGGAAAATTGGTGATCTCTGGTTGATTGGTGCATCTGTGGAAAATCGGTATGGCCAGTCAAAGCCTGATCGGTGCATTTTTTTTTTAAACGTGACAATTTTGTTAAAAACAGCACTGGCCAAAGATCTGCAGGGTAAGAATGTCTTTATTTGTGTTTAAGTTTAGTTAATGTACGGTTTTTGATTATTTTAATACTTATAGTGTTTTGTGGAAAGTTGTGCTTCTGTCTGCCTTGTGTTATAGCTCTTGTGTTGTGTGTAAAGCCTCGTTTCCATTTCCTTGTGTTTCTTAAACGTTTGGTGTCGTTTTAATGTTATATTGTGCTCTGTGTGCGGCCACTACACACACGAGTCTCCTTAAAGGTTTCCTTTAATGCAATAAAATATAAACGTCATAGGGTAAATTATTATTAGTAGCTACAGGACGCTGTGGTTTCGTCTTCTAGTGTAAGGATAGAACATCCCCCTGTTTCAGAGAGGTAAACTTTGGAAACTCGACCCTGCAATGTGCCAATAAGTCTGCAACCTAAATAACTCTCCTGTGTCTGTATCTGTGAAGGTTTTTTCCCTCCTGTTTGTAGCTCTAAAAGCGGTCTTACCGTCCAGCTGGATGTCCAAGAGGACAGAGAGCAGAGACAGGGAACACAGCAGCCCGCTGACTCCTCCTGCCCGCCGACACCACTCCATCTCTGGGTCCGCTCACACCGGGACACCGAAACAGACGGATCTCTCGGCTCAGCTTGGGCTCAAACTGCTGGTTTGTTTCATTGAGAACGGCTGGAGCCGTTCGGACAGACCGAGGAACAGTTCAGACGGTGTATTTACGGTCCCGGTCCCACAGTCCTCCGGGCGGAACTGAGAGGAGTAACTCCAAAGTTCCTGAGCCGAAGCAGAGGTTTGACAGCTGATCCAACCGAAAACTACAAGACTTTATCGCAAGTAAATTAGCTTCTCCTGACCAGATGATGGTGAAATCAAACCACCGACAATCTGTCCAATTTGGTCAGCGATACATTACAGTCTGTTCTTAGCCTTTCTTTCCCTTTCTGGCCAACATTTTTCTGATTGGTCCACATGGCTCACATCCGGGTTCTTCCGTAGACGTGGGCTGCTCTGATTGGACAGACTATTTTAACATTGGTGGTACTCCTACTATGTATCAAGTCCCTGCCAGAGGCGAGATATGGCTGTCATCCCGCAAAGCTGTAGGTCTGCCACACAGTGAACGGAATGATGGCCCTTTTCCAAGGCCCAGTTTCTTTACAGGTGATTCTGGATAAATTCGAATAAAGTCCATGCAATTCAATTCAAAAAGTTAAACATGTCTATTTAATAGATTCATTTGTTATTTGTTGGTTTCAAAGATTAAGGCTTACAGCTGATGAAAAACCATTAAACAAATGATGTCTAATAGAGAAATGTCAATGCCATGTACAGTACATGAAATACTGCATCAATATATGGAGGCACCAAACCTGTGGTTCTGCTCAGGTGTTAAAGAAGCCCAGGTTGTTTTTACAGTAGCCTTCAGCTCGTCTGATCTGTGGGCTTTGGTGTCTTGCATCATCTTGTTGACAATACTCCATAGATTCTCTGTGACATTTGGGTCAGATGAGTTTGCTGGCCAATCCAGCACAGTAATTCCATGATATTAAAGCACTTATTGCTACTTTTGGCAGTGTGGGCAGGTACCAAGAAAACCAGCATCTCCATCAAGCTTGTCCGCGGAGGGAAGGAAGCATGAGGTACTCTGAACTTTCCTGGCTGATGGCTTGCTGACTTGATAAAAACAGTTGACCAACACCAGCAGATGGCGTGGCTCCCCAAATCATCACTGGCTCTGGAAACTTCACATCAGGCCTCCCACAGCTTGGATTCTGTGCCTCTCCATTCTTCCTTCAGGGACCTTTACTCCAAATTCAAATGGAAAAATCACTTTAATCTGAAAAGGTGACTTTGAACCACTTAGCAACAATCCAGTCCTTTTTCGACTTCAACTAGATTAGACACTTCTGACGTCTATGCTTCAGAAATGGCTTAACAAGGAATGTGACAGTTGTAGCCCAAGCCCTGAATATGTATGTGGTGGTTGTTTTCATAACCTTTCCACCACACGTTTTCCTTCCACTCAACTTTCAATTAATGTTTATATACAGCACTCTGAACAGCCAACCTCTTTGGAAATAAGCTTTTGTTGCTTACCCTCCTATGGAGGGTGTCAATCACTGTGTCCTGGACAACTGTCTCCTCTTCTCAATAGTCTTACTTGTGTCTGAAGGACTTGTGATTGTGTTAAGTATAACCATTGTATATTTCTTCGTATCATTCAAATAATGTCAATGCCAGATTTTTTGAAGCAAATTTAAAACATGAAAAGAAATATAATTTAACAGATTAAACCATAGGTTATAAAATATTACATGTCTATAAAACTCTTTGAATTCGATACACTAAATATGTATTAACTCATAAGACTAATTTTGTGGAAATAATTAAAAAAATTATTAGTGTCACAACATTTTGCGATTACAGAATACAATGTCAAACTACAATATTCAATGTTGCACTTTTTATTGTGTTTAGTAATAAAAACAAAATGACAATTGAAACAATCTGTTCCCCATTTTCCCTTAACGGTACTTTACAAAACTGTACAAAACAACACAAATAAAAAATTTATCTTCTCTCTTTTGGCCTCACAAATGTCCGTCCTTGTTCATGCAAATCAAAGTATGATTTAATGTTTTAGTAAGAGCCCTCATCTTGTTTTCATCATTGAAATATGAACAGAGTCACTGAAAGGAGTCAGTCTGTGTAGTGGAAAAGCAGAGTAGCTTTATACAATGTCTACATTATCAGTCTCTTCAATTGGAATTGGGATTATATACATTACAGCGGTGCTCAGTAGCTGCCCTCAGTAAGCAACTGGAGCACTGTCGGCGTGTCCACAGCCATGGACAAATACCTCAGCGTAAAGTGTAAGAAAAGAACAGTTTATATACATGAATTAAACCTGAGGTGATGAAAATGTCAGAAAAATCAGACGTAAGCGTTTCGTCCATAAGTGCTGGTTGCAGCGCTTCTGCTTGGTGGAGCTCCAGAGTACGCTGTTCCCCTGCTTTGATAAGGCAACGGGCTGCAAAAAACACAGGTGATTGTTGAGAGTAATGCACTCAGAGTAAGTCCTCAAAACAATACATTTGCACACTTCTTGCTTTCCGATGGCACAAACTGCCGTGTCAAAGCTTTTTCATTTAGTTTTAATGCATCAACCCGTTAGTAAAAAAGTTGGTCTCCTTTGGGTCTTAAAATAAAGGTAATTGCAAACACAAATATGAACAATTTCATTGTTAATTTATCAGAAAGTAATCCAAAAAAACAAGCTTCGGATGTCAAATAGATGGCTTCACATTTAGCTCTAGAATAGTTTGGTAAACAGTGAAGTTCATAAACGGCTAATGTCCCATGTCATCACCCTTCCACCACTGTGCTTGATAGTTGGTATAAGGCTGATGTGCTTAAAGGCCAAAATTCTCAACTGTACTTTCAGATGCAATTATTCAAACCTAAGTTGTGCTGTCCTATTCTCTTTAGAGAGAAGAGGCTTTCTTCTGGCCTTTTCTCTTTTGCTGATGATTATTTTACCAACTGCTTCGCAATAGCTGAACCTGCTTGCTACTGTCTCTTTTGAGTCCCTATCAAACCTTTAGTTTGTATTTTTGTTGTAGTTGCATTTAGACACGTATTTCATATGTTGCACACATGCCTGCTTGTCTATTTTTAGCAGACCACTAGATGGCGCCAATCTCTTACAATTTGAAATTTCACAAGCTGAAATATCTTTAACTACTAGTTTTCATCTAAGCTGGGGGTCAGCAACCTGCTGCCCTAGAGCTCCTTGTGGCTCTTTAGCCACCCCACAGAAGCTCGTATTAAGTTTGACCAAGAATTATAAAGATTTTTTTTAAATGTTAAGCCTAAAGGAAATGTTAGATTTAGCAGTTCCTCTGTCCTATTTGACTATACTTGTGTAAAATGTTTACAACAGAATGACACTGATGGTCAAAAAATACAAATTATATTTTTTGTTTAGTCCTTTCATGTCACTCTGCAGAAAACTATGTGATTTTTTTGTTTAGGGTGGTTACATATTTTCCAAAAATATGCAAAGGTACTCAAGTGACCTTGTTCGAGTCAAAGATATTCATTTATTCTAATAGTGAACAAACTATAATTAATAATATATTCTTAAAACTAGATTAGTCATCTTTTTCTAATCATCTATTTCCAAATGCCCAAGCAGGTTTTGTGGCTTTAGAAATTTTATTTAGTAAGAAAAAGGTCAAAAATAGCTCTTTGGACTGAAAGGTTGCTGACCCCTGACCTCTTCCTGGTATTTCAGCAGTGTTTACAGCAGTCCTAATTGAATCTCGTTGTTGTGTTTGTTAAAACCAGACCTATAAATGCCAAGGACAGCCCTTTTAGGAGAGTTTATAATGTGTTGGCCAGTTTACCTCATTCAAAACATGCTTTTCCATACATAGTATATCAAAGCAGCTAAGCTTTGAAACATTGCAGTTAATCAACAACACATCTGTCAATGGCCCAATCAAACTGTAACTGTATATTCAAGAGACAGTTTTTTCAGCAATCTACATTGAACTGAAATTTAAGCAGAACATGGACTGGAACTCACTATTTCTCCTGTCTGCCTGCTTTGTAGGAGAAGGTGAGGCAGACTCCTCCAGCGATGGCGAGCACAGCCGAGCACCAGCCGATGTAAAGTGCTTCCCCTATTTCATACCTGAGATAGGGAGGCAGACAGTCAGACTACGTTACGCTTAAAGCTCAGTTATCCAACCTTTAAACACCTCTACTGCAGCACCTTACCTGATCCCCGGATAGAAGGGGTCAAAGAAGTCCTGGGTAATATTGAAGGCATACCATGACACAGAGACCATTGTGCAAAGACCTTTTGATAGAAATAAAAATGTCAGGGAGCTGCCAGACTGTTAAATCTGGTACTTTAAGGAAACCAGTGAAAACTTTATGGAGAAATTATTTAAATGTGCAGTAAAACTTGATCCTGATTTTATATCCTTTTAAATCCTTTATCTCCACTGTTTATAGAGCAGTGCGTCAGCAAGTCATAATTGTAAGCAGCGTCCTTGACAGACATTCTTGAATATGTTTTTATTTTGTTGGAGGTTTTGTTACCTTGCAAGATAAAAAACACCCCGGAGGTCCCTGCAATCCTCCCTTTGAGAACATAGTTTTCTCCCCCTGCTTTTGAACACTGGATTCCTATCAGGGACCCTACCAGGCCAAAGGTGCCCAACACTATAGAGGCAATCATCAGGGCACGGGAAGCCTGGATGTAACCTGGAGGAAGAAACCGGTAAAAAAAGAGAACATTTTGTCCTGATGTCATCTGTGGCTACAAAGGCAGGTTTATAGTCTCTTTAAACCTATAAAATCTTCTTATCATTTAACCTCAACATCCCATTACATAAATCCTTTTTTATAGATTCTCAAAAGTAAACTGATAATTTGAGTAAATATGGACAAACACAATACAGTATTAAAGTCTACTGTTGCATCTTTTTAGTAGATTTATTTTTTAGGACATACCATTCAAAGCAAGCAGCGATGGAAACTCCCTGCAGTTGTGGACTCCAGTTGAATCCGTCGCGCAGGACATCCACAGGTTTTCGTAGATGGTGGAGGTGGTGATGACATTCCCATCCACGGTGGATACCTTCCAGTAACGATTCGGCAGCGTGACCCCAACCATCACCCATCCGACGAACCCCAGTATCAAAGCCACTACTTCCACTATTGGATCCATGATCGCTCCCTCAGTTCAACTCTCAAATAATAAAAAAAGATAGAATACCCAGATCCAATTTGGTTTTTTTGGTTGTTGTAGTTTTTATTGGGGAAAAATTAGCTCCAAAAGAAAGACCCTCCGTTGAGTTGACGACAGTCTCTGTGAGAAGTGTCTGGATCCTCTGATATGTATAATCATTTATATGACTGGGTGTTTCTCCTCCCCCTACCCTCTGTCTCACTCTCTCCCTCTGTCCCACACACACACACACACACACACACACAATCTCCGTTTTTATTTTACGTCCTTGAAACTGAACAGGTGTTTATCAGCTCACTCTTGAGGTCCAATGGTCATCAGTGGTCTTAAAGTTTTTTTTGTGTACGCCTCCAAATATGTTTATTTATCACATTTAGGCAATATTTTGTGATATATATGTTGAATTTTAATGACATGGTCAGATTAATGAACATTTGTTGCAGGGAATCTGATTGTTTAGTACAACTTGAATAAACAATCAAAGATCATCAGCAAAAGTTGATACTCTAAAGGGTTGTCTTCATGCAGCAGCCTAAATGTTATGTCTTTATGTGTCTAAACACACATTTCTTGATGAGATGAGGTTAAAGATGTTTCTAGGCTGGTTTTATCGTTTGGATTTGAATATCTGTAGGCCAAGGGGACAGGAAGAAACATTCACTGTCATGACTAGCTTTTTGGAACAATGTCAACACCTAAGTGGAATAAACGGAAGGCTCAACATGGAGCTGTGCAGAGACCAAAGTTCACAACAATCCAGTTTATCTCATAGTTTCTCTGTTTGTTGGACCTCATTAATAATCCTCAGCGAGGGTCTCTGTGTAAGTAGCAATAAATCCCCTGAATGCTTTGAATTAACCCAGTTGATAAGTGTTAACCCCTATCTAAGACTGAGCTGTAAAGTTTATAGAAGTGAGAAGATTTATAAAGAGGCAAACTCAGTTGTTTAAAGGTCAATAATAATGATCCTATTATAGCGCAACAATAAACCAGCGCTTTGCTTCTGCTTGGCCAAGTTTCAGGAAAGCAAAGTTTGTTTGTCTCAAAATCCCACGGTAAATTTTAAAGTCACAAATGAAATAACTTGAAACAGGTAAGAAAAGTCTTAAAAAGTGTGATAATTATCTGTAATAACTTGTGTATTTAATATCACACAACTTTGAGACTCTTTTGTGCCAAGACAATATGTATAGGACAAAAGGTTCTGGGAATTTAACATCTCAATAAAAGGTAAAAAGTATAACAAAGATTTCAGATATGACAGACAGGCCATGAGCGCGAACGTTTCTGCAATGGCTTCGCCTCAACCATCTCTTGCTGTAAAGGGTTTATAAGTTCAAATGTCTTTCCACATCTTCAGCATGGAATCCACCTGAAACAGTTATTTATACGAGGTATTTTTGTGGCCAGTTAGTCTGATCAAAGATAACGTAAGTAAATACAAAATTATGTTAATAAATGGGGCTTCCATTTCTTGAAAAAGCTCTCCAAACAGATGAGGCCCATTGTGAAAAAGTAATTGGCTCCTAAACCCTAAAAACTGTGGAAGACTTTTGCCCCACTCTTCATTGCAGAGGTCACATTTGGGCTACTATTTATAAGACAAGTATTTTCCAAACTGTAAAAAACTTTAATCTAAATGTCCTAATTAAATTTGTATTAAATGTAAAAGTAAATTAATAAACTCAATTGTAAAATTGTTCACATCAATTTTAGAACTTTACTTTTAGAAACATCTAGCTTGCAGAAACAATATGAAATTTCATAACAATTTACTTGTAACATATCAACAGAGGTATTCAAACAGGAGACAATTTAAGAATGAGGTTCACCTTCCAGCATGACAAGGGCTCAATAAAACACATTAGAATGGCCTAGTCAAAGTCCAGACCTTAATCAAATTGAGAACCTGTGGCAAGATCTAACCACTGATGTAACCATATATCCATTACCTTCCAATAATGCATATCTTATTGTTGGCCTATCGCAATAAAACCCAATTATTAATGCTGAGGTTGTGGGTTTGATGTAACAAAAGGTGAAAAGATGAAGGGGCATGAATACTTCTGCAAAGCAAAGTATATCGCACCTTCAGAGTACAAACATTAAGTTTTAGGTTTAGTATGAAAACAGCAAGTAAATAACACATTCACAAAAGGAGAACATTAGTGGTCTAAATGATACTCAGTTACTTATAGTTGTGCTTCTTAATCAGTAAATCAAATTTAGAAATTTATGCCCTTGTTCAAACCAAACAAATGAAACAACCTGGCCAATGTCCCCGACACCTAAGCTGCTCTAACACATGGATCCTGCCCTGCCATAAACGCCCCATTTTTATGACCAAACCGTTTGTGAAGCTCATTTTACAGGTCATGCAACTGCATGACCGGCTGCTGATAAATATATACAATTAGATGCAAACTTTCAATAAGCCTTTGCCTTGAAAAACTAAACTTTATGTGTTTTGTGAAGTGGTACCTGGAAAGGCTGTGAGTTTTTCATTAGCTTTCCAGGTACAGGCCATTAAAAGGGACATAGATGAGCATGTGATGATGAGGCACATCATGGAAGAGTGCACAGATAAATGTTTGAACAGAGTCTGCTTGTTTAGGAGATGAGAAAACCAGATATGGTTTAGCACAAATTAGTCTTTCTGGCTCAAACAGAACAACCCTTACATTTCAAGAATCATTTATTTTTTATTTTTTTTATTAAACATTATGGTCAAAATTAGGCAAATATTCACTGTTCACATAAAAATAATGACGAATACCTCAATGTTCAAGATATATCAAAGCTATAATGGGAATTTAAAATAAAAAGACAACATTATTAACCTAAGTTGAAACAACCCAGAGTTCTGGGTTTGCTGCCAGTTTTATCTATTTTTTGCATCATATAAGTGGCAGGATTCAAAGGTCTGCACTGTGTATATTTTATTTAAGGCTGCAGTTGAAAAGCTGAAATGATTTTATAGTATCTCCACCAATCAGCTTCAAGCAATATTCAAAACACAATAATAATTGATAGGCTGTTGCCAGGCAACTGTCAAATCTGACCAACCCCCCCAGAAAGTCTTTCTACAAATGTCATGTGTATATCAGCTGTTGAACTCTTTCCAGGCACACTTTACAAGGTCACCCTTGACCCTAATTAAGGAGAAATATTTAAAATGTAATCATTTTAAATTTATTTAAACAATACGAAATAATAAGCAACCTTTAGAGAACAATCTCCTAATTTTTTTTCTTCTTATAAAGCATTTAAGTATGCTGAGTTCTGAACCAGCCTGAATAAACAAAGCAGCTGGTTTCACATGAGATGGGCTTAAAAAAATGAAGATCAATCTATCCATCTATCTATCTATATGAGGCTTGCTTGTCAAATAACAACCTTTAAGCAGATGTTAAACATTCTTTTCATTAAGTCCACATTTCTGTACTAAAAATGTTTGTTTTATTTGTCTGATGTTATATTATAATCTCAAATGTCCTGTTTTCATACCAGTTAGACTGAAACAGAACAGGCTTGCCCATTTAAACTAGGAATTAATTCGTCGGCTCATGTCTTTTGTCATGGGGTTACATAAGCTTGTTGATAGAACACTTTACTAATGGGGCCAGTGCCTTCTTCTTCTCAGGAATAATACCTAGTCACAAAGGAAGTACGTGGTGGGTACGATAGAGAAATTGAAAGTGTTAGCAAGCTATAGAGCCCATTTATTGTGAAAAGGTCAAGGACGATATACAAGTGAATAATATATTTCAGTTTGTTGTCAGCAACACTTAAGAGTGAAAAAACACAAACAGGGCACCGCTATGGAAGAAGTCCATGGTATGGTAAGCCCTGGTAAAGATGTATAAAAAGCCTAAAATACAGGTTTGTAATTTTAAGTGACAGTTTGAAAATATAGAATATTTTTTCGGTGGGAAGGAATCATCATCATTTTCAGTGGGGAAAATTGGTTCTGACTTGGATAGGAGTTTGTTTAACAAAATGCCACGGATGGCTGGACACTACTGGCGGCCGAGAGGAGCTTCAGATTAAAAAAGAAAGGCAATGCTAATAAAAATAAGTGTGCGTGAAAGCAAACTTTTGAAGGAAAATTGTAAAGGGGGGGTTTGGAATCCTGCTTTATTGACGTTTCATTAGCGACCGAACCGTTTCACGGGAGGTGGAGTGGGTAAATATGTGACGAGCCACAGGCGGGGCACACATGTTCCCTCTGAGGGGCCAACTCTTCAAAAAGGTAGAAAAGACAAAAGGAAACAGATAGGCCCCTTTGCACGATCTTTGAATCTCCTGATCGGTGGGTGCAATCAGAAAGATGGGCTTCGGGAAGAAAATAGCAACTTGCAAGTGAAGAGACGTACTCAGTGTTTCTACAATCAGAAGAAGGGATGTTTAAAGGGAAAAAAGCAAGTCAGGGTGGGATGGAGGAGGACAGCAATTGTTAACACGGGTTGCACAAGAACGGAAGACAGTGGAGGAGGAATTGGGAGAGAAGAATAATGGGAATAGATCAAGCTCAGAATTTTCAATAAAAACTGCACAAAAAAGAGAACGGTGGCCTCTAGAAAGGCTGGAGATAGTGGGGAACAAAAGCAAGGTCGACCATGGAAGAATTTATTTTATATGGATTTTTACACATCTGTTAACGTAGCGTGGGAAAGCCAATAAGAGAATGGATTGAATGCTAGAAGGTGGCTTGTTTAACTCAGGGGGTCAGCACACATTAATCAATGAGTGCAAGAACAGATTATTGTGTGGGCCAAAAAGGCTTGTCTGAAGAGGTACAGGATAGCTTGTAAAAACCCTTGAAAAATCTAATTAAAGCGCAAAGGCGTAAACGGGAATTAATCCCGGTGTTTTTTAAACCAAGGAAAGAATTAGTAAAGAAAAACCGGAGAGTTGTGGTTTTTATTGATTGGGGGTTATAAGAACAATGAAAATTAAACAACGTTATAGTTACGAACCAGGGCAGATCCACAGAGGGGGAGCAGGAGCTTCTACCAGGGGAGCACGGCTGCTCAATCTAGGCTTTTAAAGAATACTGAGGGGGCTGTAAAGAGAAGGGAGCTTATTATATGAAAATGTAATAAGCAACACATTTTAGAAAAGACGAAAGGACAAATCTGATTATTTAGTGTTTATGTAGGTCACAGAAAGGAAAAGTAATAAATTAGTATTCCAGAGTGGACAAAAAGGTTATTGTTTAGTTGTTGTATGTCATAGGAAGTAAAACATCAAAGGGGAGAATGCACAGTCCAATTGATTATGATTCAAATTACAGCAACGAATGGGGGTGGGGAGGGAATGTCTATGGAAAATGAAGAAAAGCATGTTGTTGTCGAGTTAAGTCTGGGAAGTTATGAAAAGGGTTTTGGAGTTTTTATGGAAGGAATGCACGCATATGTAAAAAAACCAAAAACCACTAGAAAAACTGGCTCCGAAGTCTGCTTGTTCCCATTTGCTTTTAAAATTTTGATATTTAAAAATTATCAGGAGCCACAGTGGAGGGCCCGAGAAGGAGCCCCATCGGCTAAAAGCACAGAAGAAGACGCCGCGTTAATGGGTAGCTAAGAGTGAAATGCAGTGCAGACAGATCTCAGGAATTGTATAAAGACTGCTAAATTTTGCAGGTCAGCAGACAGGAGGGGGGGGACAGGGAGGAGGGATACGGGCCAGTTTGTCAAAAGCTCATAACTGTACCAAAAATACTCATTATTGTTGAAGAAAACCCGAAAATTCTTTGTGTTTAAGTGTTACACGAAGTGTTGTAAAAATTAATGTGATACAATAAAAATTGAATTAAATCATTAACACCGAAGCAGATTCCTGAACATTGTGTAAGTAAACCGAATGACCGCCTGAGGGTTTGTCCTCTTTTAAGGAGCGGAAAATGTTCCATGTTTTTGAACTTGCGGCTACTGATTATTACCCCGGGGGAATTTTAAAATTACAAAATAAACATGGGCAAAAGTTCAACCCATAATTTGCACTAAAAATCTTTTATTGGCACAATTATAAACGCAGGTGGATACTGATGGGAGTATTTAACCCAGACACTGAGACAGGTCAAAACAGAGACACATTCTCCAAGTTCTCGCAGGTCCTATCAAACGTGTCTCAATCTCCAGAAAGATTCATGTTGCCGGCTTGATTTTACAACAGGAAGGCTATCAGCTGTATGTGGTGTTCTCCTCTTCATGAGACGTTACTCATTAACCTGACTGACGACACCGAAACTCACCAGGGGCTGATCAGAGAAAACATTCTCTTTAGCTGTCAAGACGTCGAGAGAGAAACAGAGATATGAGAGCAACTGTGGAAACCTTGAGACTAATTATGAGCTTCATGTCAAACCAACTCTTCACACATGCTGTTAAAACATATTTTACCCTCAGTGATTTATAAGCAGGTCTATGTCAGACCAGCTCCAGTGAGTTTGAGTTATATGGCCAATGTTCATTGAGTGCCCACTGACTCCGACTCCAGGCTGCGGGATCTTAATGTGTAATCACCATGTACAAATGCAATACAACTGGGAACACAGTGACTAATTAAGGTTATTGAGTAATCCAGTAAACCACTTTATTGTTTGTCACTGAGCATGACTGCTGGCACCAACACAATGGAGCAGTAAATTTAGATTGTCAATTTTATGCCCAGTTAATGTGTAATATTTCTTCATGTGTTTCCGTACACTTTTTTCCAATCAAGGATTTGGATGTTAGTATTTATAGGAATTTGTCAGAAATTGCATTTCAGAAAACATGAAGAATATTTAAGAAAATGTGTTATGCAGTGTTTTCTGATGTGCTTGGTTCTCCATAAAACCTCATGAGCTTTTTAGAAAAGTGTTTGATATATGTGTTTTAGATTTTGTTAGGACTAAAAAAGTTATTTTTGTGACTTTTTATAGATTTTTTGTTAGTTTTACTTGTTCTTGGCTGGATGTGATCAATCATTTCCATTTTGTCGTACAATCATGAGCCAATAACTGCAGAGGGCGCTGTACAGATGGGATGCATGCAAAGGGTATGAAATAAGTACCTGTTTAAATGTGATTAAATTATTGGTCTTCAGCACAGGTTGTTTCATGTCATTGTAAAATACCAAAAGCAAGGAACTTTTGTTTGGTTGTTGGTGTATTGTTGTGAACTATGACCTGTGATGGACTCGTGACCTGAGCAGTGTATATTTCTCCTGTCACCCATTAACAGCTGCAGTTCAGCTCATCGAGACTTTTGCTTCAGCGTGCATCTCTGAGCAAAAACCGGGACACTATGCATTCATCTTCAATTTGCTGCAAACTATGCATGGGCCAGTGTCACCCTAGAATAAAAAACACATTACCACAAAGTTTTTAAACAAAGATGTAAAACAATTCTCTGATTTAACAGCAGAAAAGCAAGACTTAACCTGCTGCCTAAACATTATTCCTGTTATTAATATCTAAAATGTTTATACCACAGCTGTTCCTGTTTTCATGAACAGAAGTATTTCCAAACAAGCAGGAAAAGTTACCATCTCACAGCCAGCTGACCAGCGGGGTGCAGCTACAGGTAGGATAAGGGCAGAGTTGCATTACTCCTTGATCCATAAAGCCAAATAAAATTCTGGCCTCTCATTAAACAGACTTCAAACAATAACAAAAGGTATAAAAACCTTTTAAGCAGTTTTGAGATCATAACTTTTCTTTAAACTTTGGTATAACTTGAGACCTGTAACCGACCTTTGCCTGCAGAATATTTCCTTTTTCTGCAAGAAAATTTACAACATTTTGGTTGATTCTGCATCTAGATTTTTATCTCCTTCAACCAACAGAACTTTAAATGTTCTTTTAATTCTATTTTCTTCTATTCCGGCTTGAATGTTGCAAATAAGGGTTCTTGCCAGAAACAATATAATTGTATTGAATAACCGGTTTATTTTTATCTGCATCTGTACACATTGAAAGTACCTAAATAAATTCATCTTTAACAAAGAAATAGATTGAACATTGTCTGGAGGACCTGTGCTGCTCTGCTCCCACAGAGTTTCAGAGAATGTTATTGTTAAAGCCAAAATATAACCGACCTGAAAGAAAAATCACGCAGAAGTTGCCAAATAGTTGTTTTTTTTTTATTTTAAGAAGTTTAATTTCACCATCTCCACATCACTTTTACCAATCTATGTCCCCGAAGTCTCCTTTCATTTATCATCTGCAGTGAAAAACAAGAGAATCGACAGCTGACAACACAAACATTCTTGCAGTCGTTTTATTTACCAAGATGTAAAAGCAGTTATTAAATATAACATGTGAATGTTAGGAAAGCTTCTAACACAAGTGAATGTGTTAATTCCTTTAGATATTAGTCTGAACAGATAATAAGAAAGAGCATGTCTGGATTAAATATTCACTGCCTCCAGTTGGACTTAACACATGGCTGGTTCTCTTCATACTACCTACTATTGTTCATTCAGCATTAATAACTTTCCTTAATTCATAAACAATGAAACAAACCTGTACACTCTTAGACATACATGCAGCTTGCACAGAAAACAAATGGCAACTTAGTAAATTTCAGATACTTTTATACAGGGCACTACAGCCTGAAAACCTTTATTATGTGAACAGAAGAAAATGAGGTGAATTTCAACCCTGTTAAAGTATGAAAACATCTTTATTTAAGTATCATTTGCTGTGAATGAGTCGCAGAACGTATTCAACTTCCAAACAACCTTTTTTTAGCACTTTGTAATTTTTGTTTTTTATTCAGGTTAATGTGTAAGTCCAGCACTCATCTCCCATCCAGGTTAAGATTTGGCTGCTCCCTTTGACACCGCCAAGCCGATGAGACCCGCTAAACCCGCCACGCCCAGTCCGATTCCCCCGACGATCGCCATCCCGACCAAGCCGTCTGGATAACAACAGGTAGGCATGAGAGTGTGGATTTACAAAACATTTTCAGGACATTACTTTCCAGATGGTTCCCTTACCTTTCTTTAAAGCCTTTTCGATGAGCTTCTCCAGCTCCAGAGCTTGTTTGTTCCCTGGCTCGTTCCTCAGAAGAGTCCGGATGTACTTCAAGGCTTTTTCATATTCCTGGGGAGAAAGAAGGAATAGCAGAGAAGAAACCCTAAATTACACAATCATAAAAACAAATCACATCTGATGAAGAGGGTAAAAGAAAATTAGATCTGGATCTGTTGTGGGGTCAAAAAGGCACGTGAAGTTTAGTTGGATAGTTTACGGCGTTCTCGTGATGTTAAAGAAGAGAAAGAGATCGTTATGACCTGCAGACCATAAAAGCCTGATTAGTTATCTTCAGAGGGTAGTCAAGGAGGGAGCAGAGACAAGCACACTGTTGTACCAGAATGCAGGTGAGGAACCCCCAGAAACACATAAATCAGATAATTAAATACGCTCAGAACAATCTGCTTTAGCAGCCTGTTAACCAAATGAAATCATCTTTTTCTGCACATTTTTCTCTATACTCAACAACACTGCAACCGATGTTCCCCATAAATCTAATATGAATACAACTAAAGACCTGAGGAGAAAGGGCACAGATTAGCCTGATTGTGTTCAGATCTGCTGTTTGTATCATAATGATTAGAATGTTTCTGGGAGCCAATGGGATGTGACCTGCCGTCACACATCTGAAAATCATTGTTAGACGTAACAGCAGGGCCAGTTTTTTACTCATCTTTCTCATTAAAACTGAACTGGAACACATTTATCATGGTTGAACAGTTTGAGTCACAAATTTATGGTTTGTATTTGGTCTGAAGGCAAGTATTTGTACAACTCTGGGTTTGCAGGAAGGGAAAAACGAAAACAACTTATTTTCTCATTAGTTTGTCAAAGGAAGTGAAACAGCTGGTCAGAAATGTGCCTGGATGCCATATTAATCCTTAGCTCCTAATGATTTATTTAATCTGTTTTACAGGGTGTGTCTATTAAACAAAATCATTTCAATCATGAAAATTTGGGTACTTAGGTTTCCATTTATGGTAGATTTACTGTAATCCACACAGGGTCTAAATTAGACTTAAGCTTGGGGGAGGGGGTGCAGATTGAAACGCATCATTAAATGTCGAGAATTGATATGACATTAATGCCAAGGAAGGAAAACTTCTGACTGAAACTGTACTTGTCCATATACAGCAACAATAAAAAATACTTAGTGCATGTATCTGACTGACAAGAAACGGGTTAAGTCTTTTCTTTTAGGAAAAACAGTGTTTGAACTTAGTTACACAAAAAATAATGGGTCTGTGACTCAATGTGATCTAATCCCTGCTCTGCTGAGGCACATGTGGAGCAAAAGTTAGGAATACTTTACATCTAAAGAGTCAACAGAAATAGTTAAAAGTGAATAAACTCAATTAAATCTGAAACAAATAGCACTTTCATCTTTATCAGAACTTTTATCTTTTATCTGTATTGGAACTAAACATGCTAGAATCAGCAGACTCTGACACCCGTGTTTGAAAATAATTCCCATTAAAACATGACGTCTCAGGGCATGTAAGTAAGAAGGGAGGCTAAAATAGTTAACTAAACATTCTGAGGTCATCCGAAGAGTAACAGTTTTCTTGTTTTTCTTTAGTTTGGGTGCTGGTGATTTCACCCCTTTTAACTTTGCAGTTTTGGTCTTGAAAAGCATATGTTTTCTCCTGGTTTGACCACTGCTGATTTGAAATATTTAATACATTTCCTATAATCTACTCTGCTATAAGGAAATGAATCCAATAAATAACATCAATTAACAGGGTGTCACTTAGAGCTAATTGGGTTTGAGCAGGGGTCATAATCTCCCATATTTAATGTGTGTCAACTGACAGGGATTAGAACCACAGTCAATGGAAATAGGGTAATATACAGTGAAAAATATATGTGAGATCTGAGCATTTGCATTTGATTATTTCTGTCCATAATTGATTAAATATTCAAATACACAGGAAAATAGCCTGATGTGCAATGGTTAAATATGTGGGGATCAAACAGTTTGTTACAAGAAGACATTAGAAGCATAAAAAATATAAACTGTGAGGTATGGGTATAAATCGGAGGTGGGATTTGACAGAGGTGAACCGAACACAGCCGTTTAGTTCTGACAAACCAAATGACAGTAGAAACAAGCTTCATATCAGCTTTAGAAACATGACTGACTTTGAGCCTGTAGTTGGCCACTGCAAGGTAGAAGAGAAAGTCCCGGGAGTCATCCTTTAAGGATTTGTGAACCAGTTCTACAAGACAAAAAAGTTCATATGTTTAAGGATACCCACAGAACACAATATGACTGTAAAAAATTAATATACTATGAATAAATAAATAAACATAAATTTACCCTCGAGGAGCACCACTCCCTTCTTGATGTCCTCTGTGTATTTACTCCTGATTAAACACCAAGCATACTCAAACTTTGTTTCTTTGGACACAGCTCCCTTCAGCAGCTCGTTGTTGTACTTTTTTTCGAATTTCTGGAACAAAAAGACAACAAATAAGTTTCACAGAAAATAAAATAAAGACGTGGATCAGTTCTGCGCTTAGGAATCCAGTTAGCAGGAGCTGCTGTCTGACTCGGTAAAAAGTATTGACTTTTAGCGTCTGTAACATCCTGTTATGAAAGATTTATGTTATCAGGAGGGATAATTATTTCAGTTTGTGTACATTAATGTGACCCCATATTAATATAAATCTACTGTTGGTACCAGGAACAAGTTACTACCTGGAGTTTCATTAACACAGTGACCAAGTTTAAACCCAAAACATTAGCATTAGCATTAGCATGCTACGTGACGCGACAGGCATGTCGATGCGGCGTGTTTCCCCAGAGTGTCAAACAAATGACGCTATAAGAACATCAGTGATAGTCACTCGTGGGCTTATATGTTCGTTTTGTACGGCGTTAGGAACTTTAATCATGTAAAACTTACTTTGAGGTCCTCAGGAGCTACAACATCACTCAGCACAGCCTCCATGTTTCCGGGAAACGGAGCTAGGACACGCCCACTTCAGATCACATGACACAACAACACCTACGTCATCTTTTCCTTTTCATTTCCCCATTTTCCCATTTCTTCTGGATTTCACAACATGACGCTCAAGCTAGACATATTTTCTGATTTATTTAATTCTACTCAGCTATCCTAAAAGTTACATTTCTTCAGGTTGATGCACAGCTTAATGTAATTGGACACAAGCAAATTTTACAGGCAGTTATAGATAATCGACTTCTAGTTTAAAACAAACTAGACACATTTTTTTAGCTGCTACAAATGAGTTACATTGATGGTATGACTATGGTTACATGGTTGTAATAAATCCACAGCAGGGTTTATAGGGGGCCTTAGGCCATTCAAAGACCTGGTGGAAGCGTGATCAGTTCTTTGAGAGGTGTTCAGGGCAAAACGCTAAAGGTAGCAGTTCGCTGAGCTTAGTTTCTTTATAAGTTCCATCCGGCTTGGTCAAATATACAGTCCAGTTTGATCCAAACTGGGGAAAAAACACAATAAGACAATAAGTGTTGTAAGAGGAATCAGTATTATTCTTTGTCACAAGGCAGTCTCATTTAAGTGTCTTCTAAAGCTCTAACATTACCAAAACACTGACACACCTAATTCCCTCTGATGTTGCTCCAGTTGACCTGTGCCGACTGTACTCAAGCTGCAATGTACTGTAACTGTTTGAGGTCTCTGAGAGGACTGAAGCTTCTTCACATCTAGCTTGCCCATTAAATATAAATATATCTTAAAAAAATTAAAAACTAAATATATTGTTAAAATTGTTACAAAGGTGTGACATTTGGATCACTGAATGAGTTAAGATCACCCCAGCCAAAATTATTTAATCCACGCAAAGATGTGTAGAAAGCACTAAAATTAAAACAGTTTAGTTCAATAGGATAATATCACAGATTTTAAGAAATAGTTATTTCCCACAAATTCACTTGTGCAAGTGTCAGCCACATTTACTATCCAAAGAGACATTTTGCCCTCATTCCTAGTGAATTTGGTCTACACGGCCCTTTGAATGATCCAGGCTTTATAAATACAGACTATGCAAAATGTACTTGCTTTATGGTTAAAAAAAAGAATTCTGTTTTTAGGTTGTAAAACAAAAAAATAACACTGAAACAAACCCAAATTAATACCTGATCATCAACAGAAAGTTTCACATTTATTGAAAATTAAGGGGAAAAACATTTGCAGACTGTTCAAGAAAAATGTCACTCTTTATACTTTACTATTATTTGGTTGCTTAAACTCCATGCAGATATTACAAGAAATACAGGAAAACTCCAAAAACTGGCTTAACATGACCTTAATATTTAACAACACTGTTCCGTTCTCACCAATAAAGAGTAAGGAGTGGTTTCAGAGCAGTAGGTTGCTGGCCTCGCACTAGAGGCAGCATTTATCCCATTCTTAACAATTTTTTAAAACAAATCTAAATCATTAAGCACTTTTAAATGTACACTTTAATTTTTTAAGTTGATTAAAGTTTCAAGTAGCTTTCATTATCGATCAATGAATTTCTATTACCCTTAGGTAGAACTATCACAAGCCCATTTCTTTTAGCCACCAACCACGAGACAGAATGGGAACCCTTGTTCATCTTGCCACCATCCACAGAGGAAAGGTTGGCATAAGAACCATTAAATGCTATCTACCAACTTGTTGGTAGGGTAGGGTTATGCAGTATACAAAAAATTTTCTCATAAGAGAAAATCTTGGTTCATAGATTCCTCAATTTATCCTGAATCCTGAAAATAATCAGGTAAACATTTGATGACCATTTCTTTTATCATCTTACCTCCATGAGAACCTGCCTGCATGCTCCACAGGGTCCAACAAAACGGTCTTTGATATCACTAAGTCAAAAGGAAGACAAATAAATGATTATGATACTGTTTGAATTAACACCTGCATGAAGGTCAGTGTCCTACCATGTCACAGCGATGGCTGTGAACTGTCTATGTCCCTCAGCTACAGCTCTCTGTATGGCTGTCCTCTCTGCACACACTGTCAGACCGTAGGAGGCATTCTCCACATTACAACCTGGAGATGAGGAAACACATAGACTGTTCTTTTAAAATGGTACATAGTTTACTTGGTTAAAATCTGGAAGATTGATCTCTCATACCTTGTAATGTATTGTTACATAAACTGACAATATTTTTGATTCACTGTTGCAGTGCTATCTATTTATCAGTCCATATGTCCGTCTTCTTTTTAAAGTGTTCTCTTCTGGGATTTCGGGGACCTTATAGAGAAGCTGGTTGCCCACATGTGCCAGGGAAGATTTGCTCTACATAAAGGATATCTTGAGACGGAATCCTAATTGCGTGATTGATTTTCTTAAATTAACACTGGATTCAGCATCAAAGTAGGCAGGTTACATTGTTGTAAGAGTAACCTGTGTTTGTATTACCTTCAACCATTTGGACTATTTGTGTGTCTGTGTGTGTTCTAGTGTTGGTGTGTGTGTGTGTGTGTGGGGGTGGGTGGGTGGTTGACTGTAGGTGTAAAAATAGGTGCGTTTGCGTTGAGTAGGTGTGTTTGAGCACATTTGTCACCTGGAGGTGCATAGTTGTTAGAGTGGCAAGAACAGTCGAAGGTCTGCAACACACAGCACCCAAAGCAGCAAAGGAAAGGTGGACTTGGCTACAAATGGCCGCAGCAGCCCCAGGTAGACAGTCCCTGCGTCCCACGGCCGGCCCGACACATTCCTGATTGCCATTGGGCACCAGACAGGGTCCCACCACTCTGGAACGTTGCCCAAACACCCACAGAAACAACACCACACCAAGGGGGGCAGCTCCACACTGACACCCCCAAGGTGTCGCCTAAGACCCTCAGGCCTCCGGCTGGTTTGCAGGCATGGAGGGGAGCACCCCATGCTCTCGGTCCCCTCTTGTCCCACCCGCTCCCACACAGAGACAGCACTAATAGCTAGGGACCCCCCCATAGATTTCCAAAGATGCCAGAGGGGAGTCTCCATAGAGGGACAGGCAGAACCAGTCTGGGAGAACCAGGGCCAGTCAAGCAAAGCAAATCCACTGCCAGCAGCCCAGGATCCAAAGACCCACCGGACCAACCAGGATCCTAGGCTTCACGCAGGCCCCTAGAGGTACATCTAGCCTCCAAACTCCCACTGTCCACCCGGGCATTATAAATCCATTGCAAATCCGTCCGTTCGTCCGCCTGTCTGTCTGATGCGTTGAACTGGGCTGAGCAAATTAAGTTTTCATAAATAAAATTGTAGTTGTAAAACTGGATTTGAGTTGCATCTGTCTGTCCTTTAGAGATTATGTTTGCTGTGAATTTGAAACTGTATAAACAAGAACTGGATTTCACTTAGGTTACTTAACACCCAGACCAACTCTACCCTTTTTCCAATAGCAGTAAGGTATTCCCAGTTACTTAATTTATTACATTTCTTATAATCATGTCGCAGGAGGTTGCATCCTGTATTTTGCTGTAATTTTCTGTTGGAGCCACCTGTTTCTTTCTTACCTGTGATTATGGCCCCATCTGCTGTTAAAATGGCAGCACCGACAGGAAAGCGGCTGTAGGGACAGTAGGCCATGTCCCGGACCAACTCTGTCACTTTATCTGATTAAAACGTTTAGCACTACCCTTTACTAAAACAAAAGTCTGCATTTATAGAGAGCCACATGGATAATAAAAACATTCTGATAGTTTGTAAAAGAGTACTATAAACGGACTTGCCTGTCACACTAGCAGAGTGGTTCCCCACTTTGTTTGATGGACTGTTCTGGACAGTACTTGCTTCTAAACTATCACATGATGGACAAACTGCAGCACAATTAATGTATCAAAGATATTTGTTTTAACTGACTAACAGTAGGGAGATGAGCTGGTTTTCATAATCACAGCTGCACTGTTTACCTTTCACATTACTGGCTGATCTGTGGTGACATCATCCTGCTGTTTCTCAAAGGATCGTTTGTCATGGTCTAGTTCGAACTGACTGATAACCAATATGAAATTAGTTTCCTAATTTGTGTTTTGCGGAAATATGTTTTAAATCACCAAACTATTCCCAATAGTTGGAGCTAGGCTCTAAAAAGTCAGGTTTCTGAAAAAGGACTTCTGTCCAAACAACACAAAAGACCCATGCAACATATTAATTCTCCAATGCGTTGGTGGTTCTTGCATGACTGCCGCCCTTGAAAAGCCTCTCATCTATTTCAGCTGCAAAGTCTTTATTAGCATGACAACAATTAGCAACCCTTCTTATAATTGCTGAACAGCTTTTTGCATGTTTCCTCTGGTAATTTTACAACCTATAGGTAATGAGCTTCATGTCTTTAAGGCTGGAAGGCCTTATTGTCATTACCCTAATGTTTTGCTCCATGCAAAACATGCTCCATTTTTCCATGCTGGCAAACTTATTTTGAATTAATTGCAGCTATTAATTCTTTCACCAACTAATTGTCAGCCTATGAGGCAATAAAACATTTATTTATTTCTTTTTATATTCCATACCGGACAGGAGAGGCAGCAAACGCGCATATGTCTCCTTGCTGGCAAGCAGGCAAAGGTCTTCAAACTGGATCCAAGAGTGTTATACAATCATGCGATCACATGCAACAAAGTTAAGCAATGATTTGCTGTTCGAGTATCTGGCATACATTCATATGAAGGAGGTAATGAGACAAGAGTGACTAGACTTTTCTTTCTGAGGCCTCCAGAAACAGCTTAAATCGAAGCGGATTTCCCCCACGCCTGGAAAAGAAGGCCAGGACCGCTCGCACGCCTTCCTGCGTGCACGTCCAGGTAGCGAGACCTACCCCGCCGCATAGCAACCACTCAAGGAGCTGAACGTGCCTTTCTCTTACGGTTCAATTTGATAGACCCTAACAACCCTTAATGCCCACATCTGATCTATATTTGCGATGGCTAAGACACTAAAACTCACGGAGAGCCTCCATAAGAGGCCGTCTATATTTTCCATACTTTATTGAAGGTTGTGTTTATCCCTAACTGATGGGTCACATAAGAGGTTCAGGTTGTAATTCTTACGCTGTCAGGTATATCAAACCTGTGCAAGTTACTGTATAAATTGGAGGCTCTGGATGCTTAAAGCTAAAAATAAAGCTTATGAGCTCTTTGTCACAGTACATGTCTTTTTGCAGAGTCTAGGGTGGGGAGGAAATGAGTAAAGAAAGGGGGAATTTTGCTTTTTTTTCTCGGCTCGCCTAAGAATGCTCGATGGCCAGCTTTCTCTGTTGGAAAATAAAGGCAGCCTGCGTGCCTATTAATAGCTCCAAAGAGGTACGCTGTGTTTCTTTAAGACAGTCAAACAGTTTTTATACAATGCAGGCAGAAAAAGCTAAACTTTGTTACCATTTTCTTCAAAGTGGGTAGCTCCCTTACTGGTACAAATTAATGAATGAGCAGTATCAGAAATCCCTTGGAAGATGGAACCATTTTGTATCTAAAAAAAGACAAAACCACCAAAACTGCAACGGTATAAAAGATAAAGCTACGTCACCCTCTTTAACAAAACTGTTCTGTCGTAAAGCACTCAAAATGAGCCCCTTTCCAACCTGCTTCTAGTGCAGGACTCTCATACTCCAGTCCTATAGGGCCAGGTCCAGCAGCTCTTAGATCCGTCTCTGGTTAAACACCTTCATCCAATGGCTGAATTACCTTCTTAGCATGCGATCAAATTTTACAGAGCCTTGAAAAGGACCCAATCATTTGATTCAGGTATGTTGAAGCAGAGACATGTCTAAATGTTGCAGGACATCAGCTCTCAAAGATCCCTGGTCTAGTTGTACATAAACCACTAATCAAGTCGGTTATATTACGCACACATGAGTTTTACAAATGAATCAGGCATGGCAGAACCAAAGGGGATGTTTAGTGCAACTCTGCAGAGTCGATATAGAGAGCTGCTCTTAAAATAGGTGTAAAGGATCTCCCATTTTAATGGATTAAACACATATTGCTGGTATGAGAAACCTTATCAGTGTTGTTTTGTTGTCGAGAATTACCTCTTCTTTTCCACCTGCTCCCCTGGATGCACTAAACAAACATTCAAGAAGCATAAAATAAGGCTCTGGGTCAGTTTGCTAATATCGGGCCCCATTTTGGATCTGGGCTTTGAAGCTCTGTTCTAAAACAGATCCATTTCATATCCATAAATAGAATATTTTGTACTTATTTACTTAACCATAGACTATCAGTGTAATTCTCCAGTTAAATATTTCGACACATTTTTGAGAAAAATATTTATAAAGATATTCAAATTTTCAAGCACAAAGCATTTAGTTGTATATTATTGTAGCTCTGATGTACTGGAGTCACATAATCACAGTTCTTATTCGTGTGGGCCTAAATCTCCAAACTGAAGCTGCTTCAGGGTCACAGGGAAGAGGTTAAGCTTAGCCTCTGTGACCTGAATACAATATTTTCTGTTATCTTTGTCTATCTTCATGTTTCCCATTATTCTTCCAGTGTAAGTCCTCATTGTTTTCAACCCTGTTTTGTTCTTTGGGTTTTGGACGTGTCCCCACACCCAGTTTTTGGATAAGTTTGTTTGTTTTTGAACTAACTTCCCAATCTCTGGAATGCCTGAAAAGATTTTGTCCCCATAACATATAAGCTAAGCATTCTTTACTTTTACTTCCTCCTTCCCACAGTCGAGAACTGAAAACAAGGCGATGCAGATTGGAACATGGAAATAATACGGTTCACATTTACAAACAAAGGAGGATTACATAAAGAAGGAAACCCTCCTCAGAAGGAAACCCTCAGAGAAAAGAGTGTTAAAGAATTTTTTGAATAGATATAATTTTACATTTATCACATGTCACCAGTATTAGGAAAATAAGTCAACTGTACGTTTTCTATTGCTTATTTGCAGATTCAGTCAATGAGTCAGATTCAGTCAACTTGCTGTAATGTGTACATTAAACAATGTGAGAAATTTTTGCTGTATACCGCAGCTAGCTATGCTAAAGTTGGTATCTGATTTTAAATTTCATTAAAAAAAATTGTTTAAATCTAGATTACATTTGATCACATGTGGTTCAAAATATGTAAACTGGTCAAACCTGAACTGGATATTTGTACACAGAATAGAGAACAGAGTTACTGGCATGGAGCAGGCAGGCAAATAGTAGAATCCACGAGCAACGAAAACCAAGCATCTTACAAACTGAGGCAGCGAGGAGAAATGACCAATGAAGCAGAACAGCTAATCAGATGAAATGTGAAGCATCTGTGGTAGGAAAAATGCAGAGCAACCGAAGGATGGAAGCTAATTAACACACATGAGCAGGAGCATGCAGAGGTCTATGGAAGTAACAATAATATCTAAATGTAACAAGACACAAGAATGAAACATGAACTTAATCTACAATGCATGAACTAAAATAACAGCAACTAAATATCACAAACATGGAAATGCAGAGAAAAATGACTTTTTATAAAACTATCTTAAAATTTGTGAATATGGGATTAAGTGTCAAGAAAAATGTTAGTGTGTTTAATAATGGAGTAAGGGAGCTTATTGTCAAACAGGAGACGTAAATTTGTGTCCCAGCTCGATAGCCAAGCATTTACCATCAAACTGGTTAGACTTTTCTCCAACTTGATACAAATAGAGAGTTATTTGTCTGCTTAATATGACAAATTAAAAACAAGCAATTGGATTAATAAAAATTCTCCATGTAATCTGCCTAATTTTTTAGATGTTTGGTTTATACAGAACATGAAATAATACAACATCAATTTGTAGACGCATACCATGATTGTATTATGAGAGAAAGACAAAATGTCCAAAACTCAGAATGACTCCAAGTGAAAAAACTAAATATTCAGAGTTGCCTCACTTCTGTTCAGATGCATGAACAGAACCCTTATGACATACTACTGGCATCGTTCACACCTCAGGATAGGTGGCTTCCTTTGTGCCAGCTTTAAAAGGTCTGGAAAAAGCTTTGCTGGGAAGTCCTGTTAGTATCATCAGCACAGCCTGATATGTTCCTGAGTCAGCTGCAGCGACTAAAACTGGCTTCTCAAGGCCATTTAGGGTGCGGATGGAGATTGTTTGAAAATTATTTCCACGAAAGACATAAAGTTCCAATAAGACGTTTTCATGCGCTTATTATGAATATAAATACCATATTAATTAGTTTTTTTTTGTGATGTATTAGAACCATTTTGTTTTTGGTTTCAGGATTGAGTGTAGAAATTTTCAGTGTACTATTTTATGACCTTTAAATGTAGAGAGTAACTGTAGAAAATTTAAGCTTTGATTTTGGAAGTTTCTATAAACTTTCTTTTAAAAGAGATAAAATAGTCCCATTTCCCTTACTGGGTGAATTCCAGCAGTATTGTTAACCCAGTGCTGCAATGACTTGATGTGTTCAGTATAGAGGCTTTTGTTTTGTAAAATATGTCTAGGTTTTATTTTGAAAGTCCAGCATGGTTATCTTTTAAGTAGTGGTTTTATTCTATTAGTAATAAACAGCTTACTTTCTCAGTAATGTATTGTGTACATCTTTGAGGCTTTTAGTTTTTTATGAGTATGTCAAAACTTTATTTTGAAAGCCCTAATGACTGAAACTGTAGAGCTCTGTTGTAGTCTCACTGGTAACACCTTATATATTCATTATCAAGTATATGTCCATGACTCTGATTTTAAACAGCACATGGTACACTTAGAAAGTATGAATCATAAAACCTGTTTTCCACTGTTGGTTTGAGCTCCTTAGGAATTTAAGATCAATGTGAATTTTGCTTTAGCTGTAATGTGGCCTAAAACTAAAGGAGTGGGTTATTCTGTACAGTATCTGGCACTTTGACCTCGAAGGGCCAAGCATTGTCCTTCTCTCACAGCAGAGGCAAAGTTCTGTTGCTATGATTATCTGCTCCTCCACTGACTGCATCTGTGAGTCTCTGTGTGTGTGTGTGTGTGTGTGTGTGTGAGTGAACAGCTTCAGGTGATTGTCTCCCCCTCAGTCTGTATACCTTACAGTCCCAAAAAGGGTCCAAACAACCAGGAGCTGTACGAAAACCGCACATGATGTTTGAAAAATTCCCAAACTGTAGGCAACAGCTGTCCCCTGTCCCCGTTCTTGGAGATTTTCATAGTTCTACTTTAAAGTAAAAGATAGGTCGATGGAAAAAAATTTGGTCACTTATGGATTCATGTTCCAGCTGTCACTGAAAATACATGACAAAGGGATTCAGAGTTCTATGACTCCTGGTAATCTGGACGGGTTTTGGGTCAAACCTGTCTCAATCGCCGACACATTCCCGGGAGCCATGGGCCGCCAGACATGGACCCACCACTCCAAGATGTGGCCCTAACACCCACAAGAACAACACTACACCAAGGGGCTTTACACCCCACCGGTACCCCCAAGATGCTGCCAGAAACCCCCAGGCCATCCCCACACATACAGTCCTCACCGAGCCAGCAAAGACGCCATAGCAGGACCAAATGAGGACCACACTGTGCCTTCTGAGATCAGCCCACCCACGCCCCTGGTGTTTGTGTCTGTGGTAATGTGAAATGGTAGGATAATTGAAGCTACGTGTGTCTAAGGTGCATTAAAGTTGAGTTTGTGGCTGGGGTGTGGAGAGACTCCACTCCTTGCTGACAGTAGAGTCTCCCCCAACCCAACTCCAAAACCCTAAGTGTCTCCATCGCATTAAAATTGAGGTGCAGGATAGGACTAAACATAGCGGGAGGGCCTTACAGGCATAGTTGGGAGCACCCCATGCCTGCAAGGTCCATCATCACACACATCAAGACCCTACTGATGTGTGGTGTTGCATATATTAGAGGGACGGATGCTGAGGCACTGGCACAAATCCCCCTGGGAGCCATTTCCCCTCCAAGTCCCCTCTTGTCTGGGAAAACCAGGGTCAGCCAAGCAAAGCAAATCCACTGCCAGTAGCCCAAGATCAAAAGACCCTCCGGACAAGCTGGGACACAAGGCGCCATGCATTCCCTGACAGGTGCATCCCACTTCCAAAGCCCCACTGTCCACCCGGGCATTATGACCAATCCCTCTCTGTCTGTCTGTGTTTCTGTCTGTCTTTATATCTTAGAATTTGACTGAGTATTGTATTGTGTTGGAATGAACTGGACCGAGCAAATTAGGTTTTCATAAATTAAATTGTATTTGTATAATTGGATTTCAGTTAGATCTGTTTGTGCTTTAGGGATTTTGTTTGCTGTGAATTGATACTGTTTAAACAAGCTGAACTGTATTTCTGCGCTGATAAACTGAGTGTTTATCAGCACAACGGTTTACTCTCAGTGTATAAATGCGTCTCTCTTTCTTTATTAAAGCCTTTTTCCCCAAGTCAAACTCTACCTCTCTCCCAATACTATTAAGGTATTCCCAATAACTTATTTTATTCAATTTCTTATAATCATATAACACAAGGCTCTATACTGTATTTGTAGTTTACTGTAATTTTCTGTTGGAGCCACCCATTTGTTTTTTACCTGTGATTATGGCCCCATCTGCTGTTAAAATGGCAGCACCAACAGGGAAGCGGCTGTAGGGACAGTAGGCCATGTCCCGGGCCTGCAGGCACTTTGAGACCAACTCTGTCACTTTATCTGATTAAAAAATACAGCATTAACCTTTACTGAAACAAAAGTCTGTATTTACAGAGAGCCAAAAACATTCTGAAAGTTTGTAAGAGAGTGCTACAGATGGACTTGCCTGTCATATTAGCAGAGTGGTTCCCCACGTTGTTTGATGGATTGTTCTGGACAGTTCTTGTTTCCAACACTGAACTATCACATGATGGACAAATGAACTGCAGCCCGGTTGATGTCATGATGTCAGCTGCACTGTTTACCTTTCACATTACTGGCTGATCAGTGGTGACATCATCCTGCTGTTTCTCATACGATTAGATGGGGGCTGACATTTGTCATGGTCTAGTTTGAACTGACTGATAACCAATATGAAATTTATTTTCCTAATTTTCCTTTTATGGAAATATGCTTTAAATCACCAAACTATTCCCAACAGTTGGAGCTGGGCACTAAAAAGTCAACAGTTTCTGAAAAAGGACTTCTGTTCAAACAACACAAAAGCCCCATGCAACATATTAATTCTCCAATGCGTTGGTGGTTCTTGCATGAATACCGCCCTTGGAAAGCTTCTCCTCTACTTGGGTGGAAAACTCTTTACTTGCATTACAGCAATCAAACCCTTCTTATAATTGCTGACCAGGTATCTGCATGTTTCCTCTGGTAATTTTAAGACTTATCTTAGGTCATGAACCTCAAGTTTTTAAGGTTGGAAGGCCTCCTTGTCATTACCCAAACCTTTTGCAAAATTAAATTATAGACTCTCAAATCTTTATGTTTTGGAATTTAGTTTTGTTGATCATCGACATTTATCATGCTGGCAAACAGATTTTGAATTAATTACACCTATTATTGCTTTCACCAAGTAACTGTCAGCCTTTGAGGCAATAAAAAATGTATTTATTTATTTAATTTAATATTCCATATAGCTTGCTGAATAGGCAACAATGACAATCAATTACTTAAACTATGTAAGTGTCCGTGTAGAATATAGTATCAAGTTGATGCAGTTTTTACATAAAAAATGAAACTCATACATTACATACATTAACTTTACATGCAGTCATATAACACTTTAGACATTGTTGTAATAATCAGAGTTTACTGGACTCATATTCACATAGCACAGCATTCCTTTGCAGAATTTGGCCAGGAAGACTCCAAATCCAAACGTCTCCAACACGACATTCCAGAAAGCAAACGTGTACAGGGTTTTATGACAGTAAAGACCATCAGCAGCTGAGGGGTTGTAGTTTGGCTGATAGACAGAAAAAACCCACACAACACCTAGAAGATACATAGGACACAAACACTATAATTTTCCGCTGTCAGTTATGAATAATTCATAAATAAAGATGCACAATATATTGAATATCACTGTGTGCAATATCACAGTCTCAAGGACTGCTTGGTTGTAGTACTTGGTAGTAGACAAACATCAGGAATTCATGCTCTGCATATCAATAATGTCTTTGGCCAGTTAGATAGACCCTAACAGCCCTTAATGCTCACATTTAATCTATTTTTGCAGTGGCTGAGACAGTAAAATGTACAGACAGCAGTGGGGAAGAAACAATCTTAGTTGTTAATATCATAATCATGATTTTCAGTGATAGTATCATATTTAAAAATGTTCTCAATATTGCTCAGCCCTGTTTATAAAGCACATTTCAAACAATACAAAAAAGATTCTCACATTTTTCTAAGTAAACGCTGTTTCACAATATAATAATAAAATGGCAATTTAAAGCGCGTTAAGAACAATATAGAATCCATATTAATTAGTTAAGGTCTACTGGAATTCAAAGCTAATAACAACTGGTGGGACTTAAATTAAAGTGTGAGCAGATAAATAAACTGGTTAGTTGTTTGCCATAAATTGATTTATGTTGTTTGCTCTGTCAGTTACACTAAAAAGTATTTTTACATATTCTACCATCCTTACCTAACAGGTTCCATGTGAGGATAAACAGGCTCATAATACACCCCATGCATGCTTTGAAACCTCTGGGATGCTCTCTTGGATGAGCGGCATAACTCTCACAGGGCAGAGTCACAAAAGGAATGATGAGCAGGGCAATCAAAGCCAACCCTAGCAGATAGTTGGGGATGTTCGGCTGCAGAGGGCAGTCCCTGAAATACACAACGCCTGTCCGCAGATGGTGAGGTTAGAAAGCACTGATCAAAGACCATACAGCAAGACATCATGTTGGGGGAAAAATATATATTTTACGAACCAAAAATCACTCGAACCACAGTGAGGACAGTCCATGTGATTACAGCTGCAACTGCAATCATCAAACAATTATGTTTCACTTTTTACGGTTATTTGTATCATTTAATGGTTAATCTAAAATCTTTTTCTTTACTCACTTGTAGTGTGACTAAAGAAGATAGTTCAGATCTTTGGAAGTGGGTTTATCCCAAGAGGTCATGAGGAGTCAGTATCTTATGTACCTGTATTAGATAACTCTTTAGCTGTGTTTTGACCATGTGATCCTTAACATAGCTTCCCAAAATACTTTTGTCCTGTAGGCCTTTTTTGGTGCTTGTTTTCACTTTACCAGACCGTTTATATAGATTACATCCCCTGATGCTGAGTGGATATTCCTCGAGCAGGACTGCTGTGATGAACTGAGAGCACAGATATCTACCTACTGCAATAACAGAGTCCAGAATGGGTTTAAAATGGTGAAATCTGACCAAAACAGCATTATTCTCTGACTGTTTCAGAGCAATGGTACTTTAAAAGCAACGTACCGCCTCTCCAAACTGTGTGGAAATGGTGGAAATGTGGGTAGATTGGATTTATGATAGTTTTTATATTTGTTAAGCTCTGAAATCAAATTAGAAGAACACACAGCTGCTGCCCCACTCAGACTTAAAATTGGTGAATGATCAACAATCCTGGGCAGCTATGATAGCTTTAATATGTATCTCAAAACATAAATGCTGAAATATATTCTAACTCAACTGGATAAAAGGCTTTGATAAGAGACTCAACAGGCATTAATCTCTTTGTGTTGTTCTTGGCACATAACATTCTATCTCTAATTCTATTGAGGTAAATATTCCACGTTATCATTTTTTAAATACTGTAAAGCAGTTCATAATTTTTGAATACTGAATTAAATGTTAAAGGATCAAAAGATATTGTTTATGTGTCACATTAGGCACTAGGAAAGTACGCGCTTTGAATACTGCATGGTACTCCCTTGATGTCTGCAGATCCATCACACCAGAGATCCCAAAGACGGCAGGGGGGACTTCCCAAGTAGGAGCAGTCTGCGAGAACCCGGTCCAGCCAATCAAGTGAGCCCACCCCCAGCAGCCCATGACCATGGCCACCCCACCAGGAGCCAGAGGAGGCCCTGAGCTCACATTGATAAATATATCTACTGCAGTAGATGTTTACTGGTCATAGCCTCTTGACAGAAGCTAATTAAAAAAAATCTGAACTATCCCTTTAGGCCACAGCTTATTAGTGGATTATGTGATACATTCAGATGACGTTTGGCCCGGCGTTCTGACATTTAAACAACCGGTCTCTTGCAGATCAAATACAGATAAAAATACATGTTGCAACATCAACTTGTACACCATAAAATTGATAATATCATTGTATCGGTTCCTTCGTCTTTCAACGATTGGAGGGATGAACTGAAGAAACTGACTCTGATTACATGTACCTGCCTATTTATCTGCCTTGTCAACTCTACCGCTATAGGCAAGAACAGGTGTAAAATATAATCTAATTCAGTACTGACCTTTTTTTTCTATTTTTTAAAACCACTGTGAGCACATTAGTTGTGTTTTTGACTGTATTTAAGTAACTTCTTGTAGGTTAAGAATACAGTCGGGGATGGAAGGAATTCTTACTGATGATAGAAGGATGTAGCTACCTTAAAATCATACCTAATCTGCTCCCAGCAGTGCAGTAAACTCCTTTTAGAAGCCAATATTTGTTCTTTGGTGGTCGGTACTAGTTGAAGCAGATTTTTGGTAAAAAGATTTTTATTCTCCCAGGGCTTTAGTTTGCAAGTAAAAAGAGCAAATTTAGACATGTATTTTGATCCCTTATCTGCTTTTGAAGAAGCATTTATCAGCTCAGTGTATCATGATTAAAAGTGGTTAGTCTGCAGATGCATTTCCTGTTTATTATAGTTTAAGGTATAATTTTTGTGGGGGTCAGTTACAGTCATTATGTAGTGACGTTATTATACAGTAAATATTATAACAAACAACTGTGACAGACTGGGCACCTGTCCGAGGTGTACCTGTCCAATGACTGGTGGAGATTGGCACCAGCACCCGACTCACCCCCACCCCCCAGCAACCCTGTACAGATAAGGAGCTATAGAACAAGGATGGATGGATTTATTGATTGATAGAGTAAACAACACAATATCACTACAAACCCATCCTGCAAAACGTCCTTGCAGCTTAATAAACAAGTGTAAATGTGTAGCTGGTGTAATTAACTTGGGCTAATAGACTGTCAATGTTCCACCTACCTGACAATCTGGGGGGTCTTGGTGGTGGGGGAGACACCTGAAGCTTCCAAACGGTTCCAACTGTTACTGTCACTGGACGGCCTGTAGATGGGGCTAAACAGTCTTTATTGTTTTAATAATGTTGGGTTAAAAGCGTTAAAAAGCATGAGCCAACACTATCTCTATGTATGCTTCCTATATAAAGTAAAATATGTTTCTGAATACATGAATCTGAACACGTACCAGAAAAGACTCAGCTATTTTCTGTACATTTAAATTCTAGTGGCTATTTTAAGGATACAGCTGTGAATGTGGTGTAAAAATAGTTTACATTTAGAGTTAAGGCATTTGTTATATGAGCACATTAAGTGCTCAGAGTCTATTTCTATCAATATTGAGCCGTAGCTTTAAAAAATACCTAAATACCTTTTAACATTAGCCAATCTAGCCTTTTACTACGTGCCAGTCACAGTACAAACTACCAGATGCAGGTCTTCTGTACTACTTCACATTAAAACGTATGTGTATGAAACTGTAGAAGGATCCACTTGCCTGCCATTTGCACTGAGAAATCGTCCTTTCTTCAAATCCAATCGCTCAAATGGTTTCAGTTACGCACATGAAAGCTGTCAGGAGCAAAACGTGGATTCCTGGATCAGCTGCTTGCGTTTGTTGGCTATAATATAACTTGATGAGCCAGTCTAAGAAAAAAGGTGCTTTCAGTAGGTTGGCACGAAATTCAAACAAAAAACAGAAAGTAAAAGCAAAAGTAAACATTCTGAGCCTATACAATGTTATTGTGAAGTTACTGTGGTTGAATATTTATTCAGACGGCTTTCACTGAAAGCCAGTAACTACTTTACACAAGCTCTTTAGTACTTTTGTTAAAACAATAAATCCTTTACAAAATATAATTTGAATGTAGTCAAATAATTGGTATCTACATACTCCATAAACTAGATATCTATCCTTCAAAAACGGAAAAGTAGTTTTGTAGAGGTTGTTAAAAATATCTTCTTTAACTTCATAGAAATAAAAGAGCAAACTTGACTCATTCTGACACCAGCCAGTTTTTAAATTCTGCAATTGTACATATGCATTGAAATGAATTTAACTTTTCAAAATAATGCAAAAAACTCTAAATTGCCTTGAGATGTAACTTTTTTATTCTTTTTTGATTCTTGTGCTGATCCGTAGCCTGCCTCTCACTGAGAGACCACTGAGAAAGATCGCCGCCGCCTGCTCATTACCCTGCACTGGATTAGAAGGGTACAGACGATGGATGGATGGAGTCAGAACCTACATCAAACTAGATTGATTAAACTCTTTAGATAATTAGATTATTCAATAAAGTTTGCTTTGCTGATTTTCATGATCACAAAGGGGTTATTGTCCTTCTGATCTGCAAACACGGAGTACAGATGTAACAGACAGTTGATGTTAAAGGGGCATGGGAGAACAACCACAAACATCAAAAAATTACAGGTTGCCCAAGACACCGCGACTGCAATACAGTTACCTTTTTAGATATACGTTTCATTTTATATGAGTTGCTCATGTTTCTTTATTCGATGTGGTAGCTTTGATGATCACTATGACATAGAACTTAAAATAAAGGAAACTTAAAGTTATTACAACTTTATTTGGTGTTCTTCCAATTAAAAGCTTTAAAATTACTCTTTTTTTCTTATATTGCCTACTATTTCAGAATCAGAATCAGAATCAGCTTTATTGCCAAGTTCATACATACAAACAAGGAATTTGACTGTGGTAGACTTTGCTCTCTGGGTTTTTAAATATATTTTAAATATATTTATGCATATATCTTTATGTCCTTAAATGTACATACATACAGTACAAAGGTGCATTTGCAACTTCAGTATGCAGTTGTTTGATACTCTATTAAATGTTCATCTGAGAAACAGCCTGGGGGAAGAAACTGTCTCTGTGGTCAGTATAGAAACATGATAAATATGAGAGACTTTATCAATCAGCAGTATACAATGTGTTTTTCTTAAGCACACTGTTTTTATATGAATAAAACCTTACAGTAACTTTAAAGTAGTCATACAACCCCTCAGATATTCCTGTAAAAATCAGTGTCTAATGGACTCATATTCACATAGCACACCAATCCTTTGCATAATTGGGTCAGCACAACTCCAAATCCAAACGTCTCATACACAGCAATCCAGAAAGCAAACGTGTACAGGGTTTTATTACAGTAAAGGCCATCAGCATCTGAGGGGTCGTAGTTTGGCTGATAGACAGAAAAAACCCACACGAAACCTAGAGAAAACACAGGACAAAATCATTAAATTACATTCTGTAAAATATCAAGTTTGTTTTAGTATCTTTTACTTAGACCAAAATTCTGTACAAAAAAATAAATAAATAAACAAACAAAGCAGCAAAACAAAAAGATAGAAAAAGAAAGCAAACTGGTGGGTCTCGAATACTGGTTTTTACAGTATGAGCAGTTATTATAAAGGGTGGTAAGTTTATTTAAGATTTATTTTTAATCACAAATAGATTTGTATGGAATTTGCACAAGAGTAAAAGGAAATCCTATGCTTATTAAGAATGGACCCAAAGGGCAACATGTAAAATAAGAACAGGACAGCGCTTAGGATGGACCCTTGAGGAACTCCACATTCAACCAAGACTGAAGCTGAAGGATAGTCATTTATCTAGACTCAAAATGAGCAAAACAGTACCTTTTCAAATAACAAACTGTATAGACAGGAAATGTTTAAGAAAAACTTAATTCTTATGTTTTTTACATACATACCTAACAGGAGCCAAGCGAAGATAAACAGGGCCAAAAAGCCCTGCAAACAGGCTTTGAAACCTCTGGGATGCTGTCGTTGTTGAGCAACATCATTCTCCCGAAGGAGTGCCACAGACGAAATCAAAGCCATCCCTAACAGATATTTTGGGATGTTTGGATTCTGAGGGCAGTCCTGGAAATACACCAGGCCTGTTGACAGACGGTGAGTACAGAAAGTGTTTGTTCACAAACAATAAAACAAGATAACATGTTGGAGAAAAATGAGTTTACTAACCGAAGATAGCTCGAGCCACAGTGAGGACAGTCAACGTTACTGCAGTTGCAACTGTAACAATCAGACTATTAGCTTTCACTTAGTTATAGTTACCTGTATAACAATACTATTAAAAGCATAAATCACAAAAAGTTCAAATAAACCACGTGAAAACTACATAAAATGAACAAAATCAGCATATTTAACCTACAGCATATTTCCCTGTATATTTAGGTTTAAAGTAATATATAAATTCTAACTAAGTATTCCTGTTAATTGGAATTAATATTCAAGTTTTTTAGAGTTGCCAAAATTCCAGTGGAAACATGCAAAAAACTGGTCCGAAAAATGAACAAAGGTTTGTTGGCTGTAATGCAAATAAAGATTTTCTTCTATTAATTCTTGAGGAAGGTATAAATCATTTTCGACATGTCCTTTTTTAATTAAATGTAAATGGAAACAGATATTCTTATCTTCTAAAACATGCCTGTCTCACTTACTCTCAGAAATATACTTCTTGGTTGAATAAAAAATGTATATATATCTATTTGGGCTGAGCTTCCATGTTGGCATTAATGTTTCCTCATAGTAAAGTAGTTTCACTTCTTCCTGCAGATGAGTGTCTATAGCCAGATTGTTTTAGACTTTTTTGCCTTGTTTTTACAGTGTGAGGGTGTGTTGAGCAGACTAATGAGAAAGATAGGTCACTGGAGGACAACAAGGTTTTTAAAGCGCCAAAAGCTCCACTCTGCAAACTGAACTCACAACAAAACAAACACATCTGTAAAAAACTAAATATTACAGCTTTATGCATTGTTAGAATGCAGCTAAGGCATTGACTGTATGGAAAAGGATTGGCTTATAAACCCCGATGCTCTGCTTACCTGACAGTCTTGGGGGTCTTGGTGGTGGAGGGGCCAGCTGAAGATTCCACACAATTCCAACAGTTACAGTCACTGGAGGGCCTGTAGATGGCACTAAGTATGGAAGTACTGGTTGCTTTATTGGGCTCCTGATTTTATCATATATTATGACTCAACATTGTTTTAATGTACTTGAATACAATGTAATGCTCTTCGACATAATAAAATAAAATATGCTGCAATACATTAAGTAAATACATATATCTAAGCAAAAAAACAGAAATTAATACACTCTAATGATCTCAGTTCTAGTATTTCTGAGACACCCTTTTTATGAAAAAATACCTTGTGTCGTTTTAGACATTGTAGACTGCTGTTTACCGTCTATCTAACCCCATGGCTAAATGTGCAGTATCTCTATGATACTGCAGAATATTTCACTTGCCTGCCATTTGTTCGGAGAAGACTTCCTTTCTCTGAATAATGCAGATGATTTGGGTTACACATGTAAAAGCTGTCGAAAATAAAGGGGGAATTCCTCAATCAGCTGTTTTTGTTTGCTGGTTGGATTTATCTTGATGAACCTGTTAAAAAATGCTTTCGATAGGCTGGCAAACCATGCAAAAACAAAAGAGAAAGTAAAAGTAAAACAATTTGAGTCTCTGATGCTACAGAGAATTTACAGAAGTTAGTTGTTTACGCAAGTCATCCATTAAAAAGCAAATTAAGTACACTATTTTGTGCCTCCTAGCCACTTTAAGGTCCCTACCAAGGGATGTTTGGTCTCTGTGCAACCAACCAGAGTTAATGTTTGCTTTGCTATGATGGTATTATTAAGTAAGACTAATTCCCAGTGAGTTTTGGACTCTTATAAGGTTTTCCCCTTGTCCTCAATTCTGTTCATGATCTTTGTGGATCTGACTAGTCACACTAGGGACCTCTGGTAGACACTGGCGCCAATGGCACCTCCAAGTAAATCGCCATGGTCCTCACCACGACAGGCCTGGGGGGTTACTGCCAGCTTTGCATAAGAAATGAATGAATGCCTCAAGAGATGGAATTTAAATCTGAAAAGATAAGGTTGACAATTAGAAAAGTTTTAATGATGTAAAATAACATAATTATCTTTGGCGCTCGGACCTGGGAGGAAGACATGAATTTTGAGAATGATATGAGCTAGGATGAACATTGTAAAGCTTATATTTAGAGATGTCTTCCCCCTGATCCGACACTGGTGGTGGATTGGCGGCCAGGGAGTGAGGAAGCCAGGAGTAGATGGGAAGGAAGATGGTGGAGATGGGGTGGAGGAGGGATGAGCTCAGCTGACAAGCGAGAAGGAACACAGCCGAAGGTGCTTTAAAAACAAGGTGTCGGAAGGTGATTGGATGATGAATCAGACAGACAGGATGCTGATTGGAAGGCCGGGAGACGCACAGGGAAGTCATTGGATGGTGAGACGGCGAGGGTGAGTCTTTCATTCTGAATTTTCGTTAAACTCCATTTGAACATCTTTATGTGTTGTTAAGAAATGGGGTAGAGTACAGACTTTATCATCAGCAGCGGATGTAAATGCAAATACTAGTGTATAATTGCCAATTTAAAAAGTTTGGACACAATGCCTTAACCATCATGCTGTAATAAACCACGTGACTTAAAAACATTTGATTCAAACATGTTCAAATAAAAGGTTTCAAAGCCGTAGTTTCTTGAATTAATCGGCCAAACAACAATACTTTTTCAGGATGTACATGTACAAGAAACGTGTTAATTTTAGCATGTATTTAAAAGTAGCTCTGTGGGTCATTTTTCAATACTTTTTAAAGAAATTTGCGAGTGTACTGAGTGATGCGCGCTCCCGCGACAGGGCACACAAATCTCTGCAGGCATGCGCTTTTCACCAGGCCAGCTGACAGCGAGCAGCAACAAATTAAAACCTTTCTGTAATAAATTACATTTACTTGCGTTACTGTAATTAAGAACAGTTTGTCTGTACTTTACACTTTCTTAAGTAGTTTACAAAAGCAGAACTTCTACTTGCGTATGGTTTGATTTAGGTATTTCACTCCGTTAAATTTGAAGTCCCATCTGTTATGGAGTATAAAAAGAAAATATATTAAATTGGAAAAAACAAACAAACAATCATCGGCAGCAACGGCATTGATCCATCGGCTGGGTTGGTAATCAGATCCCAACATGGAGACTCATCAATTGGTTGCCAGTCGTGGTATAAAAGCCCATCGAGTACAGCTGAAGTTGACTCCAATAAAAAGAAGAAAAGCCATGGCTATACTTCAGGAACCAGTTTAACTATACGTTCAATAAAGGCAACAGCTTTATTATAGAGTAAAACTAAGTGTAAAACTGAGTGTTTCCTAAAGAGATACAACTATATACATTTAAAAACTCAACATCAAACCTGTGCAAGCGCTTAAAGAAAAGTAAAAAAGGTTTTAGAGTTTAGTGAGAAATTATGATCATTTGTCTTGTGCAGTGGTGCATGACATGCTAATGTTTTTTTTGTTTTGTTAATTATGTCACCGGACATAATCTAACACTAAAAATAGTATCATAATTGCACTAACCAGGTGCACATCTAATTACTGCGGGTAGGAGCCAATAAGTGGACTGTATCTGGTTTATGTTCAAGACTCTCACCATGTAAACATGCCAAATAATATTTTACCAATAAATATAAATACATTTTATTTGGTTCTTGATTATAATAATTCATACACAAAAGATCAGGTGCTTAGTTTGGAGTCAGTTGTTTAAAACTATTAGCAAAGAGGGATATGGATATATTGGACAAAGGATAGGATGAAGATCAGAACTGCCAGGTTCTGAGGAAGAGGAAAACCACAGAGAAGCTTCATAGATGTAGTGAAGGATTCAGAAGGTTTGGTGTGACTGAGGAAGACGCTGAGAAGAGGTAGATGATCAGCTGCAGAGAACCCAAAAGACAGCAGCTGACAAGAAAGTTGGAAATTTATATTTACACATACCTCCTAAATATTCATAATGTCATTTGTTGAAATGTTTTGATAACACATTTTATAAATGTATCACCACACTTTCTAGTATAGTTGTCGTTTTAAACAACACTGGCAAAAATATTCATATATTCATCCTATAGATTCTTTCACATGTGATCCTATACAGCCAGATATTTCAATGTATGTTCTGTTTATTAAGCAACAAAACTTGCATTGAAAAAGTATTCATACTTATTAGATGTTTACACACTTTGTTGCTGTGAAACCACAAATTACAATGTATTTTAGTAGGGTTTTATGTGATCACTTAAAAATAACTTAATAATTATAAAATACAACATTAAAAACTTTTCTTCCCAGGTGTTAAGCTAAGAAAAACCTGGAAAAGTGTGGCCTGCATGTATGTTTAGCCCCCACAAATCAACACTTATTGATCTATTGGGTTCTTTACAGCAACAAGTGTTTTGTGAGTTTGTTTCTTCCTGCTTTGAAGCTGTAATAATTGTTCTTGCAAATTGCATGGATTGTGCACAGCAAGGCTTGTCCTTTCTAAATTATGAATATTCTTTGATACAAACCATTTTATTGAGGTTCTTGCTGTATGTCTAGGGTTGTCATACTGGAAGCCTGACCTCCACCAATGCCTCGAGGCTTCAGAAGCCTGGTGAATGGTCGACTGGTTGATTTTACTTGAGGACATTATTTTTGCAGTCTTTCCAGCTCTGAAAGCCAGATGTACTGAAGAAGCTGGAGAATGATACGATTATAGATGGAGTAGCAGAAAAGAGTCAGTTGTTACAGAGGTCACTCATAGAGTAACTTCTGTGTCATTAGTACCTACTCAGTGCAGTTCGTCTCGGGTCAGTTCTATTCTGCACAGTTTGGTTCGTTTTCCATTACAATTGAGTACAATCTCAACGTGTGTGGGATCCTCAATCGCAAGAAGGCCACACAAAAAAAGCAATATAATGTGATTTATAGTGACACAAACATAACAACAGAGGACCTGTTGCTTGCTCTGTAGTTTTTGTCAGACTCAGCATTAAAGAAGAGAGGCAGTACAGGAGAGAGAGGGAAGACATGGAGAGGTATCAAATTGAAGGGTATACAAGCCACAGGACATGTGAGCGTAAGCTAACGCTACCTAATGCTAGTTTGCTATGGTCATATAAACAGTAAGCCCAGCATACAAATATTTAAAGATATTAAATATTTATAAGATATTAGTTAGCTATTACAATATGTACGCTGTGGCTAATGACGCTGCCCCCTAACCAATCAGTGACCTATAGTCTTCTGACATCACGTTTTCAGCACAGGTCGGCACGGTTGGAACCGCAAGCAAGCAAGTACTAAAAATAGTAACAGTTTCACGTAACCTTTACAAATGGAAAAGCCTGAAAAGTGAGTAGAGCTGTACCAAAACGCGCTGATTAGGGACTAGTGGAAAAAGGGCATAACTATGTATATATATTTATAGGCCTATATTTTTCAGTAAAATTTCAACCCAGCCTTTGAAAGTGGGCCAGTCTGTCACTCCCAGGCGAATTTTCTTTCCAGTCCGACCCTGATGGTTTCTTACGGATTAGGGGAGGAGCCTTGATTTCTAAAAGCCTTTGTAAGAAGATGCGTAATAATGTCCCACTTAGAGAAGACTTTGGGACAGACCCGGACCCACTGGGGAGATTATATCAAATGGACGGGTTTAAGACATCATCAGGTTTTAGGCAGCAAAATGAGTCTTACCTAAAAAAAAAATCTACAACTCAAACATATGATAAGTTTATATAACTACCTAATAATAAAATATTAACAAGCTAAGTCACTCGCTAACATCCCAGTGACCTATTTAATTTAAGTTTGTCACCAACTGAAAGTAAAGGGAAATAATAGCTTTTTAAGAGCATACAATTAAATTCTTTATTTATTTCTATTGGAAGATTTAATTTTAGAAAAAGCTTAATATTTGAAAAAGGTATAAAAGCTATAAATATGTGGTGCCACATCCCCAAAGAACTGAACAGTTTGATGTTTCACTGGTTGAAATGGCACAAGATTACAGAAGTGGTTTCTGGCCAAATAACATAGAGCAGCTGTCTATAGCAACAAAATATCAATAGCAGCATTCATACAATTAACTAATGCATTATGTGTTAAATTAGTAATGATCAACTTTTTGCATTCCAATTTAATGTTTGCATCCACCTAGATTCTTCATCAATGAAATATTTCCAATTCCTTTATTTAAGTTTCTAGATGTTTTGATTCGTTGCATACTGTCTTTAGAAAACAATCACTTATTTAGATACCAAACCCATGTGTGGGTGTGTAATGACCCACAGATCGAACAACCTGAGTGATAATAATCTCAGCAGGTATCAAAGGGCATTTGAACAGTTTGAACAGAGCCCCCACAAACACATGTTAAGTCCATGAGTATTAGTTAAGTTTGGGCTTCATGTTCTTTCTAACCTGACATTCAGTTTAGACTGTTTCCTCCCTTGAAAATGTCTGCCTTTATTATAGATCCATGAACTAACAGACAGGTTAAAGTATCTGATTAGGCAGGGGCAGCCACACCGACTCTTGGCCTTTGTTCCCTCTCTCCTTCCTGCTTTAACCGTCACTGTGTTTGACTTTCACCTCGTCAGAGTCAGCGGTGATCTCCTCTCTCGTTCACAGCCTTTTATGGTTTCGTCACTTTTCCTTCACTGGTTTTCAGCTCCAAGAGGTGATCAGCGAAGGGAGAGCAGACACATCGTTAGACCGAGGAACAAACAGAAAATAAATCTGCCAGGATGTGCTGTACTGGAAAGTGTGCCCGCCTGGTAGGCCTGATACTGCTCCCGTCGGCCTTCATCTGCATGATCTCCAATCTGCTGCTCTTCTTCCCTGATGGCCAGAGACTGAAGAGTGGAAATATCTCCCTGCAGGTCTGGCTCTTGGGGGGGTTCCTCGGGGGAGGCCTCTTTGTAAGTATTGATGTGATGTTTTTTTTAATTGTTGTCAAGTTTTTTTTTTTTATTGGGTCTTTAACTGCCTTGTGTAAACTTGTAAATTCTAAATTCCAGCTTTTATGGAGTTTTATTGAGGAGCCTTATAGAATATTGAACCATTATTCCTATAAGTAGAAGATAAATTTGTCATTCATTTCTGTTTCTTATTTATTTTCTTTTGAACTCCAAGTAATGTTTTTCTTTAAAAACATTTCTGATCATTGCTACATTTAGGTTTTATTGGAGGAAAACTTTAATTCATTTATTCCTAATACTGTCAAATATCCTAATACAAAAACATTAAAGTATTTGAACAAACAAACATAAAGAACAGAAATTAGAGGTTCAAATGAGCTACTCATGAGGGATTATTTCAAGCCAAATTTTAAATAAAAATGTTTTCAAATGCCAGTGCAATTTATTGTAGCTCAAAATAGTTAGATATGGACATTCATATATTTATTTTGCTGTAATTAGTTAGAAGCAAAAGAGACTATAGTTTATGTTCCACAAAACAAAAAGATTACAGCTTTTAAGGTTTTGTGTAAAAGAAAGACAAAAATTAATTGTGAATATTGTTTTAAACTTTGTAATTTAGTTCAGATTCATTTCAACATGCACATGCCAAAGCAACAGAAATATAACTTTGTCCATATAATATAATATGAAATATAATATAATATAATATAATATAATATAATATAATATAATATTAATATAAATATAAATATAATATAATATAATATAATATAATATAATTTATAATCATTTAGACCATTCCAGATGGATTCCACTAGCAGAAATATAAATGTCTTCCCTGTGCTCCTCAGTCAGAGTATTTCCCCCATGGCCCCCTTTCTGTGTGGCCCCTCATTGGCCCCTCATTGTCACAGAATAACTTTCTGTTGGATGTTGGATGGTAAAGTGGTACTGTTTGCTTTGTACATCGTTCAAACTGTACAGAAGTAAATGAGACTGTTTTAAAAACTAAAATAATCACACCTACAGTGGAAATCGTTAATTGAAATGAATTAAAAAAGGAACATTTCAGTCCTGTTAAATATTAGACATTATTGAAGGAACCTGAACACTGAGTGCATCTGTGAACTTCCATCTGGTGGTTGTTTTTCACCTGGACAGATTACATTTGATCATTAAAATACAATACAGAAGAGTTCATGGGAAGCTCATAGAGTGCAATGTACAGTGATCTAAAACAAATCCTCACACCCACCGCTGTGCTTGACTGCTGGTATGAGATGATAGTTGACTGTCTCCAAACCTAAAGCATTAGATTATGACCACAACTTTGAAAAATTGTTCCTTAAGTCGTTGAAAACTTGAACATAAAGATTAGTTTATGTAAAGTTGTTTAAGGCATGTGCTACTAAAACCACTGCAGGGAGACTGAGGAGCCACCAGCTGTCTCTTTGAGGCTTGGTGAGAGTCGGCTGATATTTAGTTATGTATCTGCTTATAGAAATCCATGTTTGAGCTCCTCCACGTCTGGTAAATAAAAAATTCACGCATAAATGGGGATACTGTTCAATGTTTAGATGTTACATTGGTAATTAATAAATATTTCATCTAAGCAAAGCAATGAAGGCCACCTTTGACTTCTGTTGGGGATTTTTTTCCATGTGATAATACACCTGAAATAAAGACCAGGAAGTTCCTTTCCCACCCAACTATGTGGATCTCTGACCCCAGTTAGGTACAACTCGCTTTAGGATTCACAAATATTTGCTTAGAGAGATAATAAGAGTTTCCAAGACACACTTGACATCTTATTGCCTCAAACATCCCATCTTTTATTTGATAATAACGATGGCCTTTTGTCTTTGTACCTTTACAGATGCTGTGCCCAAGCTTTTCGGCAATCAGGGCAGGGGGCAAGGGTTGCTGTGGACAAGGCTGCTGTGGCAATCGGTGCAGGGTGAGTTGAGTCATTTGAAAGAGATTCAACGTAGGTGTGATTGTGGGGATTGGTCTGATAATGAAGTTTGTTAGTATTAAACAGCATATTTACTACCAAGAAGCTTGCAGTTACATGCTTAACGGTAAACTTTACCAGTTATTTGCACTTTTCACATAATTTTGTTAGATTATAATATTTTACTGAATCTATTTTGAAGAACCGATCCTGTTTAGCTGATATTTTACATCACATCTCCTTATTTATCATGAATTACACTCTTAAATAAAGTTCTGGTGCCATTCAGTCTGAAGTTAAGCAGCAGTCTAAAACAGGACAGGATCTTTTGGTTTTTCAGCTAATTTCTTTGGGTTTACACTATTCTTTGTTTCTTGAATATGTTTTGAAAACTGAAACCCCTGTAAATACTGATATCAAACCATAGAAGACTAAACCATCTAATCTTAGTAAAAAAAAAATCTTTCCTAAAAAATCATGTAGTCATGAGACAAAGAAAGTTCATCCTCTTTTAGATCTAGCATTTCAATTAATGCGCACAACATTTTCCACATTTTCTGTTATTTATTCAACAACAACAGAGCCAAAATGAAAAAACCTGGGTGTAAAAGATTAAGAATAATAGCTTGAAGAACCACATTTAGTAACAATCCACTGCGGTGTTTGGGATCACCTTTTGATGATATCCTGTAGATGATCTAGTTTGAGACAAAATTCAGCAGTTGGACAGATGACCTTATATTTGACTATAGAATACTCTTACATACAACATAATTAATGGCAGACTCAATGACTGGCATGAGAACTGGTCTTTTGTTTTCAAATCAAGTTCAATTCACCACCTCACCACCACTGTGCCAGACAGTTGCTATGAGGTTTCCGTGCTAAAATGCTGTGTTTGGTTTTCAAGGTACTTCAAGGTACTCATCGCGTTTTATGGCCAATCATCTGATCTCATCTGTCCAAAGGACAATGCTCCATCTTGGACTCTACAGTTCTGTAAAGTCTGAGATGGAGCTCTTGGTGTTTCTGCAGCTTCAGTTTCATGATCTGACTTAATAAGATTGGCAGCTGTCTTACATGTTTTCTACTGGGAATACTCTTGCTCATTGTAGATTAATGGATTTAATAATTTGAAAGTGGTTTTGTTACCATTCCCAGACTGATGAGCAGCAACAATGGCTTGTCTTTCCTTCTTGGCATTATGTTTAAACGTGTGTATATGCTTGACAGCAACCTGCTTTTATAAAGGTGGACACACAGATGATGATCAGTTAATCAAGTGCTTTTGCATGAAGGGGTTCTCCCTGTTACATTCCTTCTTACATGAACAGAAAGGTGAATTTAGTTTTTTTAATACACGTTTCTGTCTAGGTTTCCTTTTTCTTTAAATACAAATGACTGTAAAAAGTGTGGATTATTTTCGATACTTCAGGTTAGATTTAAAATATTTTTAGAACCTGGTAAAGACAGATTGTTTCTATTGTATTCTGATCTATAAAGCCCTAGAATGGTGAAAGGGTGCACTTTGAATTTTTACAGAGGAAACCCGATTCTCGGTTTTACAATAATGTAAAGTCGTTCCTGTAAAGAGACCTGGCTGAATGTGAGTTGTGTTGTTCCAGGCATTCATGTAAAAAACAGGTTTTAGACAGGAAAAGAAAAAGTTCATGTGTGTGCAGAAAAAAAAACCTTTCAATTCTGCTAAAAAATGAAATATTTCATGTCTCTTTCAGATGATAAACTCAGTCTTGTGCTCTGCCCTCGGTCTTGGTGGGTCGATCTACTGCATCTGTGTGGCCTCTGCCGGGTTGGCAGTTGGACCTAAGTGCCAGGTTAATGGAGAATGGCAATACCCCTTTGAGGACACGAGCATGTGAGTGTTCCCCTCACTATGCTGTTGTCTCACCTGCATTAACAACAATGTCGGCTGTAACATCAGCCCAGGCTGAAACTTTGGCACCTTCAGGAGACATAGATACATATTTCCGTTTGCAGTTCTTCCTTGTTCTTTAATCTCAGTGGTCTGATCGGTTATATTACTATTATCAGAAAGAGAACAGCTTCAGTTTCTTTAGGGAAGTTATGAATGCAATAATGCTAACATCCAGCAGGAGGCACACTTAGGCAACTCTTTCTTTTTTTAATGACCAAATTCTATTTAAGACGTCCTCAAAAATCCAAAACAAGCTATATTTTGATGAAATTGTTGGTCCACTACATCTCTTTTTCCACTAATGTAGAACATAAAAGCACAGTCTTGTTGCCATTTATCTCAGCGTCCTTGAAGGCCCTCTGGCCAATAAAGTGTGAGTTAATTAAAGACACACCCAGTAGTAACGTCACTGGCAGCAATGGTGAATTTCATAAGCAAGTATGATTTAATCCACCTGATCAGCAGATGAAAACTGTTGTAAATACAAAGAGAGGCTGCCAGCTGTTTCAAAGGCAACTGTTACCAGGGAGGGAGGTAACTTTTATTACATAATTCATGGAGGGATGTTCAGATTCAGCCTCCACTTGTGCTTCCTCCAGAAAACCCCAATTTCCTCTTTTTTGTTTCTGGATTAGCAGGCACAGGATCCTTCTCAGTGCACACAGTGACCCAGTATTTCCCTCGATCCTAGAGGGGCGACATGAAAAACAAGAACTGATTCTTTCTGATCACAAGTCATGATCTGCATTGATTAGATAAATGGAGACAAGACTGCTGTAGTTTTCTATTAGTGCTCGTTTGTGTTAAAATGAATCCTTGATCTATTGCAGCAGCACAATCTCAGAATGAACATTTTAGAAAAATTAAACCGTTTAATTTGGAATAAATATAGTTGTCCACAGTCAGAGAAATAATAAAAAAGTTAAACAGTTGGAACTGTGACAAACAAAGCTGGACAAGGACCCAAGTTTATCTTGATGTTATGCACAATGAGCTGAGGTCTACTGAAGAGAGGAGAGCCTAAGCAAAGACCCAGGACTCTGGGCAATCTAGAGACACTGTGCAAAGACAAAAGGTCAAAGATCAGTCTCTTTTTATGTTCCAACCATATGTAATGTTATAAGAGAAGACTAAGTGCTGTCTGGCTGGCAGGATGACCCCAGGGATACCAAATAGTCAGACTATGTTTTTGTATTAGAAAAGGCAACTGCAATAAAAGAACAATACATTTTAAGGTATTTTACACAGTTACCCGAGTTGCTAATAATTGTGTGGGTTGTTTTAACGGGGAACATAAATACAAGAAACAAAATACTGACTGAAAGACTATAACAGATGATTCAATGGTAAAATGATAACAAAATCTGTATTGGCCTTATTTTTATATACAGCCCTTTTAGCCTTTACTGTCTAAGGACCCATTTTAAAAATGTGCAAGACACACCTCAGGAAAATTTTATTTGTTATTTTATGACTTGTTATGAAATAATAAAAATTATTCATTAATAGAACTTGCAAATTTGTGTCTCTCATAGAAAAACTGACTTTCAGTGTTATCAGTGTGCATAGTACTGGACTTTGGTCTAACTGTTAAAAATCCTGGTAGCTGGCCATAAATGAGCTGCAGTCAGGGTCCTACTACTTGTTGTTGTGCTCCTGAGTTACATCCTGGCATGTTGAAGAACACAGAGTATACTCAAACCAAACACAAGTCCATCCAGACAGAATCTCCAGTTTTGAAGCACTAACAAGGTTTACAGCCTGGGACAAAAATACAATAATAAAGGCTTAAAGTTATGCAAAATTAACAGATGAAGGTTGCAAGGTTTAATCCTTTTTGGCAAATGATCAATACAAGCAGCAATAAACACTTTGTATATGTAACCAGATATAAAAGTATCTTAGCTTCATCTAAACCTTCAACTTGTATGTTAAAACCAATCCCAACCAAATTATTTAAGGAAGTGTTCCCTCTGATTATCAGCCCCATTTTAGATATGATTAATTTATCTTTAGTAAATGGGTATGTACCACAAGCTTTTAAGGTAGCTGTAATTAAACCTTTGCTTAAGAAACCTTCGCTTGATCGAGATGACTTAATAAATTACAGACCTATATCCAATCTTCCATTCTTATCTAAAATTATTGAGAAAATAGTTGCTTATCAAATGTGTGAGCATTTACACAGCAATGACCTGTTTGAAGAGTTTCAGTCAGGCTTCAGAGCTCATCACAGCACTGAAACAGCTCTGCTGAAAGTCAGTAATGATATTCTTATGGCCTCAGATAATGGACTTGTGTCTGTACTGGTTCTCTTAGATCTCAGTGCTGCATTTGATACAGTCGACCATAATATTCTCTTAAAAAGGCTGGAATATGCTGTAGGGATCAGGGGAACAGCGCTAGGCTGGTTTAAATCTTATTTGTCTGACAGATTCCAGTTTGTTCATGTAAATGATAAATCATCTTTAAACTCCAGGGTTAATTGTGGAGTACCACAGGGTTCAGTACTTGGGCCAATTCTCTTCACTATATATATATGCTTCCAATAGGTAAAATTATCAGGCAGCATAGAATAAATTTTCACTGTTACGCTGATGATACTCAGCTTTACTTATCCATAAATCCTGATGAGCCCAACCAGTTAGATAGACTACAAGCATGTCTTGAAGACATAAAAACTTGGATGACTTTAAATTTTCTGCTTCTAAATTCAGACAAGACAGAAGTTGTCGTCTTTGGACCGGAGTCTTTAAAAAAGAAACTGCTTAGTCAATCACTTAACCTAGATGGCATTAAATTGACCTCCGATAATAAAGTAAAAAACCTTGGTGTTATTTTTGACCAGGACATGTCATTTAAATCCCATATTAAACAGGTTCCTAGGATTTCCTTTTTTCATCTCCGGAACATTGCCAAAATTAGAAATATCCTGTCCAGGATTGATGCTGGAAAACTAGTCCATGCATTTGTTACTTCAAGGCTGGACTATTGTAATTCTTTACTATCAGGATGTCCACAAAATGCAGTTAAAAGCCTTCAGCTGATTCAAAATGCTGCAGCAAGAGTTCTGATGAAAATTAAAAAGAGAGATCATATTTCTCCTACTTTAGCTTCCCTTCATTGGCTCCCTGTTAAATCCAGAATAGAATTTAAATTCTCCTCCTCACATATAAAGCCCTTAATGATTTAGCTCCATCATAGATCAGAGATCTGATTGTTCCATACGTTCCTAACAGAGCACTTCGTTCTCAGACTGCAGGTTTACTGGTGGTTCCTAGAGTCTCTAGAAGTAGAATGGGAGGCTTTAGTTATCAGGCTCCTCTCCTGTGGAACCAGCTCCCAGTTTTAGTCCGTGAGGCGGACACCCTGTCTACTTTTAAGGCTAGGCTTAAAACTTTCCTTTTTGATAAAGCTTATAGTTAGAGTGGCTTAGGTTATCCTGAGCTATCGTCCTTATTTTAGCTCCGTCTTCTTCTCCCCTTGTTGGATGGAGTAAAGGGGAGTCAGGTTTAGCCTAAACCGGCTCAGTTACGGTTGAGGTGCAAACACACCCTCCATTTCTGCTACCTGTATGACCCCCTCTCTTTTCCAATCGTTATGGTCAATCTGACAGAGAGAGGTATCCCAATCGTTGTGGTTTTTAGTATAACAATGGCCATCAGTGGGCTCTAGATGGACAAACTGTCTACTTTTAAGGCTAGGCTTAAAACTTTCCTTTTTGATAAAGCTTATAGTTAGAGTGGCTTAGGTTATCCTGAGCTATCTCTGTAGTTATGCTGCTATAGGCTTAGGCTGCTGGAGGACATAATGACCACTCTCACCCTCTTCACTACTTTCTCACACTACTCTTCAATTTTGTATTATTTGCTGTTATTTCAGCTTTTAACTTTGTTCTCTCTCTTTTCTCTTCCTAGAAGCTACACCTGGCCTGACTCTGTGTCTACCTGTGACACATTTCTGGAGAGGGGCATCATCCAAGCTTCTGCTGGCAACAACTTAATGCTCACCCTCTACCGATGATCCACATGGCCCTGTCTTTCAGTGTTTAACCCTTTCTCTCTCCTAGACATAGCTACTGACTGAGCTTCTACTGTGACTAACTCTCTGTGCTCTCTTCAGACTCTAAACTTGAAAACTGGCTCAGAGTTTATCTGTTCCTTCTTTCTAGGTGAAACGACTAAAGGAGCTACATCCATTAACATTTACCTTTTCCTTCCCATAGAAAGGACTCCTGGATCAGTGCTTCTTTGTTCTCTTTGTGTCTCTGCTCTGTTCTCTCAAACCGCCAGTCGGTCGTGGCAGATGGCCGCTCACACTGAGCCTGGTTCTGCTGGAGGTTTCTTCCTGTTAAAAGGGAGTTTTTCCTCTCCACTGTCGCTACATGCATGCTCAGTATGAGGGATTGCTGCAAAGTCAACGCCAGTGACTGTCCACTGTCTCTACATGCTCATCCAGGAGGAGGGAATGCTGCAAGTCACTGACTGGATGCAATCTGCTGGGTTTCCTTTCCTTAGATAGAAAAACTTTTTATCCAATTTGAATAAATAACAGAATCTGGCTGCACTGTTCAATGATTAAGATTAATTGTAATGTATGTACCTGACTTTTGTGAAGTGCCTTGAGACGACATGTGTTGTGAATTGGAGCTATATAAATAAACTGAATTGAATTGAATTGAATTGAATTGAGTGGTGTCAGATGAATACCGTTGAACTAGCTAACATTGTCACTTGTGTAAAACGTAGACTGGAACACTTTATGAAATTATTTTCAGGCCTGCTAAGTTATTATTCTTCCTCCATATAAACCTTTATATTTTGGTGATGATTTGAGTGGGTGATTAATAAACATATATCTAAATATGGCAAACAAATGTTTTTGATAACTGTATTGTTGACATGTTAATGAGGCCCAATGTTACTTTTTATCATTAGGAGCATTCCCCATTATTATTCAGTTTTTTTAAAATATATTTCTCTTGCAATGTTTTATCCCCATTTCATTAAGGTCTTAAATCACTTCAGCCTTTCTCTCCTCATACCAAACCTCGCCTGTTACTGTGCGCCTTCTGGCATCAGTGTTTTATATCCTGAATAACCCTCAGCTTTTCTGTTTCACAGGTATAACGGCAGCTACCTTTTAAACCAGACCCTGTGGTCAATCTGCGAGTACCCTGAAGATATGGTACTGTGGCACATCGTGTTGTTCTCCATACTGCTGGGAATGGGCTTGCTGCAGGTTGTGCTCTGTGGCATCCAGGTGATCAACGGCCTCATGGGATGCATCTGTGGCGACTGTCGAAGCAGCAATGATGTAGGTCAAATTTGCACAGAAACAACAGTGTTGTATAGGGTTTAAAGAGAGTTATTGAATTCTTGGCCAAATCCTTAGTACTAAAAAATATTTCTGAGTATCAGAGACGATAAAAGGCTTAAAACGGGCCATAACACACTTTTTACCTATTCATTTATTTGTAACAGTGAGTCAGCAAAGCTACTGTGGTTCTTTGTTACTGTTATGATTACAGTTTTGAGTTCTTATTAAATCTGCCCTGTAGGGAAACAAGAAAACGAAAGAAAAAAAGATTTCTGAGTTTTAAATCTATACTAATTCAGTGTGTGTGTGTGTGTGTGTGTGTGTGTGTGTTTGTAAAAGGAAGTCAGTAAAATGGCTGTAAGGGGATTCTAGCAACTGTTGATTCACTAAACAGGAAAAGGTCATCTGAACTGCTCACATTCATTGCTGTAATTTACATAGGACAGCTAAAACAACAGTACTGCAGAGAGTTCTTAAAGTATGCACCATCCTTCATCCTCTCAGATTAGTCTGATGAAGTTATGATAAAGTTCTAGTAAATAAAAACCTATATCAAGAAATTAGTTCATAGCAAACTTCACAAAAAACAAACAGAACTGAATATGTCAAGCAAGAAACAATACATTTAATCTATTGTCCAATTTTATTTTTTTATTGAGCGAGCAAAGCTTGTCAGCAGACCTCTGATACAGATCTGAACAAATGAAAATTTGAATACATACAGATGTTTGAGAGCTCTACACCAGCTCTACACCCTCTACAGGCTGCTCGAGGGTTCATGGGAGTTTGCCGGTCCACATGTGCTTTGTGAACCTGGAGAAGCAATTGGTCCGTGTCCATTGTTTTGCCCAGTGGGGGCAGGAGTACTTGATTAGGGGCCATCCCATCTCTGTGCAAATGGAGCAATAGTTTGGTTCGCATCGCTGGCGTTAAATTAGACCTGTTCTGGGTCACTGGTCCTGGACAGAATTTCTAGGCACAACCAAGGGCGGGAGTGGGTCTGGTTTGGGGACCGGGGGATTTTGTCTCTCCTTCTTGCAGATGATGTGGTCCTGCTGGCCCCCTCTAGCCAAGACCTACAGCATGTAATGGGGAGGTTCGCAGCCGAATACGAAGCGGCAGGGCTGAGGATCAGCTCCTCCAAGTCCGAGTCCACGTTTCTTGACCGGAAAAGGGTGGCTTGCCCTCTTCAGGTTGGAGGGGAGCTCCTGAATCTAGTGGAAGAGTTCTTTTCGGAGTCTTGTTCACGTGTGAGCAGTAAGGTGGACGCTGCGCTGGTCAATTTGTGGTAAAGAGAGAGCTGAGCTGAAAGGTGAAGCACTCGATTTACCGGTCGGTCTACATTCCTACCCTCACCTATGGGCATGAACTTTGGCTCATGACCGAAAGAACGAGATCTCTGATACATGAGCTTCCTCCGTAGGGTGGCCGGGCACTCCCTTAGAGATAGGGTGAGGAGCTCAGCCATCCGGGAGGAGCTCGGAGTAGAGCCGCTGCTCCTCCACATCCAGAGGAGTCAGCTAAGGTGGCTCGGGCATCTGTTTTGGATGCTCCCTTAATGCCTCCCTCAGGAAGTATTCCAGGCACGTCCCACGGGGAGAAGGCAGAGGACACGCTGGAAGGACTTTGGCTTATGAATTATACTTGATATTAATTGTGATAATTTATCTCTATGTTCATCAAAATGACCTAAATACTAAGAGGAATAAATTGACAAGCACTGGTAAAATACTTCGGTAGGAAGTGGTAAGAAATGACAAAGGATTACAATATTCACCCATCTGCTATATTGCTTATTCCATAGTGGAATAAGCAATATAGCAGGAAGCTGGTGCCTATCTCCAGCAGTCTATGGGTGAGAGGCGGGGTACACCCTGGACAGGTTGCCAACACATCGCAGATCAACATAGAGACATACAGGACAAACAACCAAGCACACCCTCATTCACACCTAAGGGCAATTTAGAGAGACCAATTAACCTAACAGTCATGTTTTTTGACTGTGTGAAGAAGCCAGAGTACCTGGTGAGAACCCACGCATGCTCGGGGAGAACATGCAAATTCCATGCAGAAAGACCCCCGGCCGGGAGTCGAACCCAGGACCTTCTTGGTTCAAGGCAACAGTGCTACCAACTGCGGCACCATGCAGCACCCGGATTACAATATTAGCTTAAAACGTTGCTGTTGCTGTCCCCTGACAAAAAAGATTACTGGGTAGTTTCTTCAAGCACAAACTGTCACTCATGAATATGTCTCCAAATATGGGAAATGTGTTGGGTCCCAAAAATAGCGCTATTAAAAAACAGCATAGATTGTTTTAGCCCTAAACATGACAATTATTTGCCCCTAACCCTGCAATTTTGCAATCATAAGCTTCACAAAGTATAGTGTATAGTGCTTTGTTTGTGCTGTTATGGTTTCTGAGATATTAAAGATAATATTTTAGGTCGTTTAGAGGTCACCATTCCCCCAGTTTTCTCCAAAACAAACAAGACCAGTCTACTTTTTTAGTGCTTTGTTTGTGCTGATTTTTGCAGTTGAAATTTTCGTTTGTGCTGATATGGTTTCTGAGATATTAAAACGTTTAATTTCAGAAGAATTATGTGGACTACACCAGATATCAACACCACCTGTCCAGTCTGGCAACACTGGCTGCAGCCTGCACACACCTTGACAAATTATAACTTAATGTTCATTTCTTTTATAATAACTAATAATTTCATCGACCTCAGCAAATGTCTAGAGGCCAGTAATCAAACCCGAGACGACTAGCCTCCATATACAGGGCGCCTGCTCCACTACTCTACAGCTCATGGCTTATTTTCTTCATGTAAGCTTTAAAAAAAAAACTGTAGTTATAAATGTTGAAATAGGCTATATTAAAAAATTGTCATTTTGTCTGATTGTCATTATGGTATTGTTCAGTTGATCTTAAAGCAAAGTTTGTAGACTTCAGCCTGGGACAGTTTTTATCATTACTCTCTTCATGGGTTGTTTTATGGGTCACAAACTGAAAAACATGCAACCCTAAAATGACGGTGGTGTGGGTCATATATTGGTATAAACAAACAAATAAGGGTGTTTTCGTTGGAAGATCTGTTGTTGCATGGAGTTGCTGTACAGGGGTTGGACAATGAAACTGAAACACCTGTCATTTTAGTGTGGGAGGTTTCATGGCTAAATTGGACCAGCCTGGTAGCCAGTCATTGATTGCACATTGCACCAGTAAGAGCAGAGTGTGAAGGTTCAATTAGCAGGGTAAGAGCACAGTTTTGCTCAAAATATTGAAATGCACACAACATTATGGGTGACATACCAGAGTTCAAAAGAGGACAAATTGTTGGTGCACGTCTTGCTGGCGCATCTGTGACCAAGACAGCAAGTCTTTGTGATGTATCAAGAGCCACGGTATCCAGGGTAATGTCAGCATACCACCAAATTGACCTGCCGTGATTTGGCTGCCCAAATCACGGCAGAATTAAATGTGCACCTCAACTCTCCTGTTTCCACCAGAACTGTCCGTCGGGAGCTCCACAGGGTCAATATACACGGCCGGGCTGCTATAGCCACACCTTTGGTCACTCATGCCAATGCCAAACGTCGGTTTCAATGGTGCAAGGAGCGCAAATCTTGGGCTGTGGACAATGTGAAACACGAATTGTTCTCTGATGAGTCCACCTTTACTGTTCCCCACATCCGGGAGAGTTACGGTGTGGAGAAGCCCCAAAGAAGCGTACCACCCAGACTGTTGCATGCCCAGAGTGAAGCATGGGGGTGGATCAGTGATGGTTTGGGCTGCCATATCATGGCATTCCCTTGGCCAAATACTTGTGGTAGATGGGCGCGTCACTGCCAAGGACTACCGAACCATTCTTGAGGACCATGTGCATCCAATGGTTCAAACATTGTATCCTGAAGGCGGTGCCGTGTATCAGGATGACAATGCACCAATACACACAGTAAGACTGGTGAAAGATTGGTTTGATGAACATGAAAGTGAAGTTGAACATCTCCCATGGCCTGCACAGTCACCAGATCTAAATATTATTGAGCCACTTTGGGGTGTTTTGGAGGAGCGAGTCAGGAAACGTTTTCCTCCACCAGTATCACGTAGTGACCTGGCCACTATCCTGCAAGAAGAATGGCTTAAAATCCCTCTGACCACTGTGCAGGACTTGTATATGTCATTCCCAAGACGAATTGACGCTGTATTGGCCGCAAAAGGAGGCCCTACACCATACTAATAAATTATTGTGGTCTAAAACCAGGTGTTTCAGTTTCATTGTCCAACCCCTGTATATTTTGAAAAGGCCCTTTTATTGATGAAAACATGATTGTCAAATTCAGTAATATGAATAAAACTGTCAAATTTAAATTTGTATTATTTTAAATATTGACAAAAAAATAACTTTATTGTGAAGACTTTCATTCCATGCCACCAAATAAGTAATTTTGAACAAATACGTGAAAACAAAGTCGAATATTGACCACATTCAGATGTCACCTGTCAACGCAGCTTCAACATTAACAGTAACCTGTCAGCTTTCACTGACATTAGTGCCACATAGTGGTGTCCCACAGCGGTGACATGATTATGACCTGCCAACACATTCATGACTGAACTGCACCATCAAAGGTCTACACATTAACACCATGCTCACATTTATTAACAGCTCTTAGGCTGAAATGTAAACTTCCTTCCTGTCAAGAGCAAAAATAAACATGTGACTTTTGTCCCGTTGCAGAGTGACAGCGGACTGTGAAAGTGAGGAAGCCAACCCTGCAGAAACCCTCTGTCACCAAAAAATGGCTTTTTATTTGTTTCATTCAGCAAAAATGTCCACCCTTTACTCCATTTTGTAAGTCGCCTGGTGTGTTTTGATGCATATTATTATTGAACCCAATAAAGACTCCAGATGTTAGAATGAAACAGTGTCTGTACACATTTTTGTTTTGCTTTATGCCATAATGTTTATTAGTTGAATGTGACCGCACAAGAAAAAACTGAATCCGGTTGTTTTAAGCAGGTATCATTAATAACATTTCTGATGGGACTTGAGCGCAGCTATGTGTAAATATTTACAAAGGTGCAGGATTCATAAAACCTAAACCCCACAAGACATGTTCATGTGAGATCAGGTTTCCTGTCAGAAAAATCTGTTTTATGAATAACTTTAAAACATTATATCAAGATACTAAGATATTCGTTATTTCAAGACATCTCACCAATAAGCAGCTGAAACTATCTTCATCCCTAGGTTGGCTGGGTTCAGTTCAGGGAACATGGTCAGGAGCTCCTTCATCCCTCATGACAAAAGCTGGAAGGAAGCCAGAAAACCAAAATAAATCAAAGACTGCAACACTTTATCACAAATATAGTCCAACTTTCTGCATAGGTTTTTTAAAAGATTGCTAATATTTACAATACAATACATATTGTTTATGAGTAGAGAATGCTGTAATAACGTCTGCATTTGTGAATATCCTAAATTAATTGAAGATGTTACGGAAAACAGTCAACACAAGTGCTGAAATGATTCTCCAACTAACCCAAAGCCCAATAACTTCAATGCTTCACTTAATCCACATGATTGTGAACCATGTTAAATTCACCGGTACAGTTGCACAACATGCTGTGGTGATGCACAATGGAGGGAAACAGAAAACAACGAGGACAAAATCCAATGAAATAAGTAAATACCCGAGGTTTGGGACTGTGTTGACCAAAATCGAGAATATTACAGTAAAATCAAATTAGCAACCGCAAAACAATGGCATCCACAAAGTCTTGATTGAAATGCAAACTACTTATTTACAGTCAGTCTCTATAATGAGACCGAAGAGCAGATCCAACATCCTGAACTATCATGCACAAACTGAGCTATAAAAGCCTAGGAAACGAATTAGGTGTTGAAGGACTTTTACCCTTCTAGGTTGTTTTTGGACCTTCAACTAACCGTTATTTCCATCATGCACTGGTAGAAAAGTTACAACAAACTCAATAAATGTCTCTGTAAGTTTTTTGAAATGTCCCATGTTGTCCTAGAGTCCCTGAAGCCACAGTAAAGTCTGTGCTACAAGTTGGAAGCAGGTGTACATGTCAGAGAGTCCAAAATGAAGTCAGTTTGTAAGATGATGGTGTTAGAAAGTCATGTTGTTGTATTTACTGATGCAGACAAACACAACATCAACGTCATCACCATCCTCTATTAGCTGAAACGTCGGGACTACTAAAGCAAGACAACAAAACCAAACTCAAGTAAAAAACAACAGTGTTTCTAGAGTGTACATGGCATCACATTTTAATAAAAGCTCCAGTTCTACCAAAATATCTTATGTTTACAAAAATGCTAAACAAACACATAGCTAAATTAAAACAAAACATGGCAGGGAAAGATTTTAATGCAAAACTGACTCATCTTAAGGCTTGCTGCAGGGATTTCCTCATATAGTTTCCATTTTCTTTTATCCAAAGGACACATTAGTCTCAGCACTTGCTTTTATAATCAATTGATTGTTTGGAAAAGTGCATGTTTTAATATATAGATCTACTGTAAAGGGTAATTTGTTCAATTTGAGTCACATCCATGTAAATTTTCCATATATTTAAAGGGTCTCCTTTGCTTAAACTGGGTTTCTTGCATTCTTTATAAGATATTTTTGTGCTGCTGAGCCCAATAAAACACAGTTTGGTAGGGAAACTAATAAAACTGTCCATCCTTGGACTAAATCACATCATCTCATCACCAGTTTCCTAGTGCCATTAAATAATCATGTGCCTTTGCGTACCCATAAACAACTATTTCCGACTGGTCAGCTGTACCTAACCCTGGTACATCAGTTTGTTTTCACTTGGTAGTTACAGTTAAAAACAGATATTTACATACATACACTGTATAAAAACATCTTTTACCTTTTTCTCCTCACTGTTAGACATTAAATCATTAACTCCCTGTTTAATCTCAGTTTTAATCATCAAAATGTTTTCTATTTGCTGAATGTCAGAATAATGAAAGAGAAAAAAGTTTAAAGAATTAAAAAAAAAATACTATTCAGAAGTTCTCAGTTTTTTTCTTGTTTTGTTTTCTTGATTTAAATTCATACAGTGAGAAAAGAGGCGGTGTCTTTTAATGCAATTTATATCAACTTTTGGTTCCAACTGTAAGTATTCTGATAAACTATAAAGACAATCATAAAATGTCTTAAATCTCTGTATGATTGACTGTATATTGTATCTGAACATTTTGTTTTACAAATTATTTCCATTACCTGTGGTTCTGATTCCTGTTTAAACCAGTTAATTCAGATTAAACACGCCAGATTATGACCCCTGACCAAACTAAAACTATTAGAAAACTCCTGCCGGTAGAATTTATTTATTGGCGTCATAGAACCTCATTTCTTTACTCGAGACTACGGGTAGATTGTAGAAAATTACATTTAATCAATGTTTGTCAAAGCGTCTACAAAGTTCCTTTCATGAAAATGTTGCGGACAGAAACATCAAAATTACAAAAGTAGGAAATGACAAATGGACCGGAATGACCAGCTTCGGATCATAATGCTACAATGACAAAAACTAAGATATGTTTATACCCTCCAAAACTCAAAAGAAAGAGGTATAAAGAGATAAACATGCTATAAATCTTTACTAAAACAATATTAAAATTCACCTGCACAATTATTTAATGTAAAAATGTCTTGACATAAACACCAAATTTAACCCTTCTTTGACGGGTTCTTTTTGTCTTAGCACCTCTAACTGGGTTTGGATCTTGTTGAATGCATCGTGCAATGAATAATCCCTGTGACATCCTCCTAGGACAAACGTGCATTTACAAACACATTTGTAAACACAAACACAGATGCAGCTACGAAGCATTAGTACCATCTGTACTGTTCACTAACTGCAGTTATCCGGTTGGGACATTCTGCTCCTTTGCTCAGAGGAATCTCTGTCAATTACTCATCCCCCACTGTACCCCTGCAGTGAGACAGCCAGCTCTAACAGGATTACCGATCGAGACATGGTCAAAAGGTCAGAGCGCCTCCTGTGGCCACTGTGGAGAGTGCAGCTGCACAAAACCCCCAACACTGTGCCTGCACAGGCAGTTCCTGTTAGTTTAGGTGCAGGTTAAGCTCATAATCTTTTGTTGCCATGGAGCAGCTTCTTGGTAATTGTTACCTAACTTTCAAGTTAAAACCCTGTTATAAAGCTGCATGGAGGTAAATATAGACAGAGTCTGCTGAGAGGCCAAATAACCCAAAGCTTTCAGATAGGAAGAGGCGCCTGTCTGGGAGTACAGATGATTCTTCCCTACCTAATTGTTTCATGAATAATGTTTCTATATGACATTTTTAAAATTCTCCCACACAGATTGAACCAGAACAAGGCCCCCATGTGTCACAATTCTTAAAAAATACGTTTATCCTTTGATATTAAGCTCAAAAATACATTAACTAAGGCAAATGTTTCATTCAGTAGACATGTGTCTAATAAACAGTGCTAATAAGAAAACAAGAAACAGGTGAATTAGGGATTTATTCTTTTCCAAAGAGGATAATATCAAATATATACACACAACCTCACAAATAGCTGGTAAATTGTGCTTTAGCATGTTGCAGGGAAACCACTGGCTTTTTTTTCCATCAGCAAAGTCCCAACATACTTAGATATTTGACCATACTTCTTGACAGAATTGTTAAATTTAAACTGGTTGCTGTCCTGCCATGGATCCGGCTGTTTGGCAGAGATTTTTAATAGAGTTGAGGTTGGCCGTGAAGTGTACTTTCATAGGTCACTCAGCAATACGCCGCATCTTCAAAACACACTCGACACAGGCTTGGTTCAACATCTGAGGATTTTATTTTGATCAGGCCCATATTGAAACTTCACATCTATGCATTGATATGGGAGAAGTCTTGCCTAATATAGGATTCCTAAAGAACTATGCTTACAGCCCCCTCTTATAAACCTTCAGAGAGCACACACACTCTTCCCCATATATGGCTCCCTCAGCCTGTAGCTTCAGACCGTTCCTATGCATGTTCAGGGATCCATACCACACCTTTTTTGAACACTCTCAGTGTAAACGTCTGGCTAAGGAACGTGCTCCAAGCCAAACCTGAGGCCTTGAGCATTATCAGACACCACAGCAGAACCTTAATATGCACCAGTTTTGATTTGTGTGTTGGATCATTTGTGTGTTGTATCATCTTGCTGGAACAACCAGATCTGTTCAAGGTTCAACTATCTAGCTAGTTGATCATTTGACGCTAGATTAAGGAATTTGGTGGTAATCTCCCTTTTTCTACGTTCCATCCATTTGTGAAAAAGCTTCAGTACCACTGGTAGGGAAACAACCCCACAGCATGATGTTGCCACCACCATGTTTGACAGTTGGTACAATGTTCTTAGGTTTTAAAGCCTCATGTTGACTACCTCCAAACATCCTTCTTGTCACTGCGACCAAACAGATAATGTTTTGTCTTTTCTGACCAATTTTGTCCTTTTTGTTTTAGAAAACGTTTACATTTTTTGTCATGCTTGAAGGTGTTGATTTTGGAGAAGATGCTTCTTTCTTGGTCAGCTCTTACTGATTATGATCAATTTAAAAAACATGCTTACAACTGAGGGTGACACTTTGGCTCAGATGGTTTGAACCTGGACAGATTTGGGTGTTCCAACTGGGCAATGATCCTAAACACACATCAAAACTGATTAGGAAATGCACAATATTAATCCTAAGGTATTGCCCAGACCTTAACCCCATTAGAAAAATTATGAGGTATGCCTTAAAATCAGATTCATGGCATGAAACAAGATTTCAACCAATTCTGCTAAGAAGGGGTGTAAAAAATGGAGCCAGAATCTACATACTGTATTTGTACCAGTGTAATTTTGAGGATTTAAGACAATCTGTGATAAAATCTAACTTGCCTAGTCTTGTTGTTAAAATTCATTGAAGTTGTTGTTGCATCATTATTCCAGCCTGAATAAATTAACTGTTCAAATGCATCATTAAAAAGTTCAAAATGAATGTGCTAATTACATATAAAAATACATATAACTAACAGCATGTAAGGCTAAAAGTCTGTGGCTTAAGTTGTTAATATTTTAAATTTGAAAGAAAGAAAGAAATGAAATAATGTTATATCATGATTTTATACTCTTTGAAAACAGTAAGAGGGTTTTTTATTAGCTACCCAACCAGTGTGATCAGTTTTCCTTACTGACAAGCCAGTGTTGTGCAACCTTCTTATATAATGTGCAGCACAAAGCGAGACCGGAGGAAGTGTGAAGAATCTGGAATAAAAAACAGTGGGACAAAGGGAGGAAAATCGGAATGGGGTCCTTTTCAGGAGCTATTCCGGGCAGATTGAAAAGCCAGTGAAGAACTGACTGGTTAGAACCAGAGTAGTAAAAAGCATCAGGGCAGGATGACTCCAAATAAGTTAAATACTATGAACTTAAATGGACCTAATGCTAATAAAGATCCACACTGTTCCCCTTGTACTTATTTTGTTTTTTGGGTGAAATCCTGAGTCTCAGTTATGCTGTAATTTGTGGCTTTACACACATTTTGACCAAGACACTCATATCTGATTGCTCAGCAGTGTCCACCACCCAGTAATCAGTAATCAGCCTCACTATGAGTGACTCAGGCTGAGCCAAAAAGTGGCCAGATGACCAAAACACATAAATGTTGTCTCCTCTCAGATCATGCAAACCTTTGGTTGAACGTGACTTACTCACTAAAATAGATAGTTTGCACTTTTTTATATCAAAATGGGGAGAAAATGTTAGATAATCGTTGTAAAAGTGAGTTTGCTCTCCATGCAAATTATTGCCAGCCTTGCCGATGTGAGGAATAATGTACTAACTAGGTGAATCTGTGTGTTCACATGTCATCAAAATGTCATCAAATCCGAAGACAAAGACTGTGCTGCAATATTTTCTCCTGATTTGTCTTATATTTCTTATCTAAGCTTTTGCACATTGTCAGACACTGCTTGATAGCTGTGGTTTACCATCACAGTGTGTGACATCGTCCTTTCCTTTTGTATGACCATTTATGTCATAAAGTCAAATTTTGTCGACATAATGGAGCATATTTCTTACTTTAGGAACAGTTTAAAACTTTATTTGCTTTTTACAAATTGTAACCACTTAAAAATCCCAAACTATCTGGATTAAATCTGTCTGAGAAATTTAAATGAAACAGTAACAATTTTGCACTGTATTTATGGTGTTGTAATCCTGTCCCTTTTTTGGATTTGATGAAGTTGGTGACAATAACTATGTAAACAGCTTGCCAGTGTACACCAGAATGTTGCAGATACTTGATGTAGTTGACATGATGTACTGAGGGAGGTGGAGGCTGCAGAGGAAATGCCCTGAGGGTGACACAAACGTTGGAATCAGCTATAGACAACCTCAGCCAGTTAGTCCCAGCTTCGTCGGAGCGGGCCTGAACAACAGCAAGCTGTGAGTGTGGGAACAGACTGGGGGAGGAAGGAGGGAGGGAACAGAAGGGGGACATATGGTTAGGAGCAGGCAAGCAGAAAGGACTGGTTTGATCCTGATCCTCAAAATACTTCACTTTGCTTCTTCTGGATAACATTGTAATTTGTTTCTGATTAGACTTTAAATGCTGGTGGTTGCTGGTAACTAAATGTTTTATTTCATTTTTAAATTTATACTTTATTTAATCAGGACAGACTATTGAGAAACACACCTTATAAAACACAAAGGGTAACAGATACTGTAGCCAATAAACCTAATGAATGTGATGAGATGTGTTCAACATTCTCTCTAGCAAATCAAATCTAAAACTGGTTTAAACTCACTTAGGGAGGCCATGTTGTAATTGTTATTATGATTATATTATTTAATATTTAATTTAATGTCAGATTAAACATCTGTGTTTAAAACCACCCTTTAAATAAAGTTTGTCTTAACTTTAAAAATCAAGACAGAACACATCATTAGCTTCAATGAACCGTCTGTTCAGATTAGCTGAGCAGCTAGTCTGGTAGCACTTAGAAAGCTGAGTTTCTGAACACCAAAAGCAAATGTCCGGAAATAAACATTATTCAGATTATTTCACCCTAAACTATTCTTCTCTGCCCAAAACACCACCTCTTACGTGAACCGCACTGAGAAAAAGTCCCGAAGGGACTAGCAGCTACAGCTATTATCCATATCTGCAACTGAGACTGCTGTGAATGTGCTCTTTCATACTTTAGACTTAAAAACTGTCTCAGAGTTAATCTGCTTAGCTGGCTTTCTTTCTTTTATGAAGCCAGTAAAGGAGCTACATCCATTAACATTTACTTTTCCTTCCCATAGAAAGTACTCCTGGATCAGTGCTTCTTTGTTCTCTTTCTGTCTCTGCTCTGTTTTCTCTAACCCCCAGTCGGTCGTGGCAGATGGCCGCTCATTCTGAGCCTGGTTCTGCTAGAGGTTTCTTCCTGTTAAAAGGGAGTTTTTCCTCTCCACTGTCGCTACATGCATGCTCAGTATGAGGGATTGCTGCAAAGTCAACGCCAGTGACTGTCTCTACATGTTCATCCGGGAGGAGTGAATGCTGCAAGTCACTGACTGGATGCAATCTGCTGGGTTTCCTTAGACAGAAAAACTTTGTTTCCAATTTGAATAATAAACTGAATCTGACTGCGCTGTTTGCTAACACAGTGTGGCAGGCAGCTCTACCTGGACGTGCACTCAGGAAGGCGTGTGATGCTGCGGTCCTGTTGTCCTCTATCAGGCAGGGGAAAACCGCTTCACTTTGGGACAACGTCCCTTGTGAGCTTCCGTAGCTTCATACAGGCCTCAAAGAAAAGTCAAGCCACTTTCTGTCAAAAATCTGTGGTCACTGTATTGTGAAATGTCTGATGTCAAGCACATATCTCTCAATAGTGCTATAAAGGTATGTGGAGCTGTTCTACTGCTGTTTAAGGAGTTTAAATCTCTAGTCTTTAGTGTTTGTGCAGTGATGCTGAGCTCTGTGAACTCCTGCATCATTCATTCTCCTTTACTTCTAACAGCAACTGATACGCTACAAAATAAAGCTCATAAAGCTTATAAAAAGTTTGCAGCAAAAAAACTCCAAAAGACTGCACTCAGTTGTGTTGTATATGAATAAGAATACAGTTCAAGTGAATGAATGCATCTGGGATGTCAGATGAACATCAGCAGATCAGTTGAGGTCCTGTTGATTGCTCAGTTGATAGCCCTCTGTGTCTCGTGTTTATTTGTATGTAAAGCAACTAACTGAGATCTGATCAATCATGACAGATCACCAACTACTGATTCAAATCATATTTGAATCAGCAATTGAATTCAAATTATATTCAAATTATAATTTAATCAGCCAGGAGGTATGTTACTGCGGTTCGAAACCCAGACTACCAGTCATTAAAAAATCCATGCATAATATGGCTGGATCAGTGTTTTTATCTGTTTAATTCTGAGGAGTCTGTGGAGTACATTCACTTCTTATTGAATGGAATGTTTTCCATCTGAAACTCACACTCTCCATGTGTATTCAGTGCATAAAAAGGTAAGCAGAAGGTTTATAGCTACAAATATCTTCTTTACCTTACATGCATGAGTTGCTTTGATCGATATTTGAAGTTTTCTCTTATATTCCAGCCTCTTGGTCAGATGAGCAGAAGCACACAGAGATTAATCACCAGAGAGCCAATAACTCACTCAGGTTGTGGTTTCAGAGACATGACAGCACCAGTTTCCACTTTTAGCTCACAGTGTCTGATATCACAAAGGCACTTAAGGCCAGTGATTCAGTTATTAGTTCCTGATACCTGAACTTACTCAGGGACTCATGTGAACCTCTATGATGTTGCCTCATTGTAATATTCCTGCCTCTGACAGACTGACAGCAACAGATATCACCCTGCAAAGACAGGAAAGAGCTGGATGAATGCCTAGGGGTGAGATTGCTAAAAACAATTACCTGACAACAACTTTGGTGCAGATTTGAAAGTCACATTAAGAAAAAGAAAAAGAGAACTATTTTAGTTTATATAATGCTTTAAGGTTTTTCCATTAAATGAAGCTTTTTCTTTTCAGAGGTCATGATGAGTTTAGTTTATTTGAATCTGGACCAAATGTGCCAGCCTGCCGTTAATCGTCACACAGCAGATTTAAAATTAGAGACAATATTTCACTGAAGCACGCCTATGCTTCACTCATATCCACAGGCGTTAATCTGTTGTGTGGCGGAGAGCACATGCACACACTAAATAGGTAAAACAATGAATAATCACTAATTTCCAGATCAACCAAGCCTCCAGAAATGAATTCATTAGTCAACAGGGTCCCCCTGTGTTATTAATCCAGCGGTTCTGTGAAGAGAAGATCAGTTTGGATCAAAGTATATTTATGTGTTAGAATGGCCTAGTAAAAGTTGAGACCTTTGTATTGGTCTATCACATAAACTCCAGATATAATGTGCTCCTGAAATTTGTGGATGTGATGTCACAACATTTGGAAAGGTTCAATGAAATAGGAACAGTTTTGCAAGACATCATATCACTGTCGTCCCAAATTACAGATTTAGCTTTTGTGTCTCTGAAGATATTCATTAAACCTGACAAATTCCTCCATAATATTCTTGTTCGAAGACTAATAAAAGAAGTCGAGCTATAATGACTACAATTATTGTAATTTTGGCATCTAAAAAAGGTCTTTGTTAAAACAAGTTTTTATTACACAGTGAGCTAAATAAGAGAACCTGAGGTAATTACACAATACTTATCTGTACATGTTTGGATTAGGTTGGACAAACCTCACAAGATCTACACAAGGATTAATTTCTTTTGCAGGTCACAAACTAGGAGCTGCTTGATTCCTTTGATTTCAAACCAACAGGATCAGACTCACTCTGAAGCATCATTTGGGTAAATTTCCACTGGACCAAAGCCCTGCAACCACTAAACTGCCTGCCCTCAATGCGTTTCAGTACAGGCCACTGGGTTTCAGTGTTGATCACGGAAAGGCTCAATCCAGATGCAAAGAACGCTACATCTGTCTGTCCGAATCAGCAATAGCAGCATAACATTAGGCTTTCCTTTAACACTAGGAACAAATCATTTCCACTGATAGTCCGAAACGTCTTTGTTGACAAGATCAATAGGTTCCAATCAAACGTCAACCCTTGAGCTGATACCCCTGATTGTGCTGCCTAGCCGGTTTTCTGTGCGATCATGTAGAGATAAGCTCCTACTGGCCATTTTCACTCTTGATTTTACTCATTTTTTTTGATGAAACGTAATTGACTATGCAGATGTGGTTTCCCTACATAGTAAACAAGGACTAAGTCTGTGCAGTTATTGGAAATTTCTTTGAACATCCACATGGAAATCTAATATTTGACATATGCTGCTGTACAGTGATGAAGACATACAGGGGTTGGACAATGAAACTGAAACACCTGTCATTTTAGTGTGGGAGGTTTCATGGCTAAATTGGACCAGCCTGGTAGCCAGTCTTCACTGATTGCACATTGCACCAGTAAGAGCAGAGTGTGAAGGTTCAATTAGCAGGGTAAGAGCACAGTTTTACTCAAAATATTGAAATGCACACAACATTATGGGTGACATACCAGAGTTCAAAAGAGGACAAATTGTTGGTGCACGTCTTGCTGGCGCATCTGTGACCAAGACAGCAAGTCTTTGTGATGTATCAAGAGCCACGGTATCCAGGGTAATGTCAGCATACCACCAAGAAGGACGAACCACATCCAACAGGATTAACTGTGGACGCAAGAGGAAGCTGTCTGAAAGGGATGTTCGGGTGCTAACCCGGATTGTATCCAAAAAACATAAAGCCACGGCTGCCCAAATCACGGCAGAATTAAATGTGCACCTCAGCTCTCCTGTTTCCACCAGAACTGTCCGTCGGGAGCTCCACAGGGTCAATATACACGGCCGGGCTGCTATAGCCAAACCTTTGGTCACTCATGCCAATGCCAAACGTCGGTTTCAATGGTGCAAGGAGCGCAAATCTTGGGCTGTGGACAATGTGAAACACGAATTGTTCTCTGATGAGTCCACCTTTACTGTTTTCCTCACATCTGAGAGAGTTACGGTGTGGAGAAGCCCCAAAGAAGCGTACCACCCAGACTGTTGCATGCCCAGAGTGAAGCATGGGGGTGGATCAGTGATGGTTTGGGCTGCCATATCATGGCATTCCCTTGGCCCAATACTTGTGGTAGATGGGCGCGTCACTGCCAAGGACTACCGAACCATTCTTGAGGACCATGTGCATCCAGTGGTTCAAACATTGTATCCTGAAGGCGATGCCTTGTATCAGGATGACAATGCACCAATACACACAGCAAGACTAGTGAAAGACTGGTTTGATGAACATGAAAGTGAAGTTGAACATCTCCCATGGCCTGCACAGTCACCAGATCTAAATATTATTGAGCCACTTTGGGGTGTTTTGGAGGAGCGAGTCAGGAAACGTTTTCCTCCACCAGTATCACGTATGGACCTGGCCACTATCCTGCAAGAAGAATGGCTTAAAATCCCTCTGACCACTGTGCAGGACTTGTATATGTCATTCCCAAGACGAATTGATGCTGTATTGGCCGCAAAAGGAGGCCCTACACCATACTAACAAATTATTGTGGTCTAAAACCAGGTGTTTCAGTTTCATTGTCCAACCCCTGTACATGTTACCACAGTATATCGTCATATATTGTTTCCACATACATATCACATGTGGATAAAGGAAAGTACAAGACTACTATGTGTAACTAACATATGTTCTATTTTGCTCAAAATATTGTCATAGATGAAACTTTTATAACATTGAGGCTACATGTAGACTACTTCTAGACACAAGTCCATGGTAGACAACATCTAGATTGAAAAGTTTTGTCCCTATAAGTTCATTTATTATCAAAATTTCAAAAGAATAACGAACAAAGTCTGTTAATAATACTAAATGCAAGAAAGCACAAAGCTTAGCCATTTCATCTCATGTTATTGGGGTGATATCAATGTGTAGAAAACAAAATTAGTTCTGTTTATTTCATGTCTAGAAATGAAGAGAATATTGTCAGAAAGACCATGTTATTGTGTACTTCTGCATATTTTCCCACATTTCTTAAATGTGAGATTCCTCAAAGGTTAGTCCTCTGACTTGCTATGTTTTCATTTTATATATTACCTAGAAATGATCTGTTTTACTCATCTAAATGACCCTTTATTACTTCTATGATGCCTAAAGACACAAAGGTTGAAGGCATTAACCTCATCAGAAATTGTGAGCTTTGGGTACAAATTGGTTATCCCAAACTTTCTGAATATCACTTTTGTCAGACTCTTGACTGCTTCAGTAAAACTTTACACGCTACACTACTCTGTATACTCATTATCTACTTGACTGCCTGCTAGCGTCTTTGGCTGCTTCAGGGCATAACAGGAATACAGTAGCTGAAGTAACTCAGGATGTACCCTTATAAAACTCTTGAGTCTTTATTTCTTGGAATACTGTCGGTGCTGGTATTGGCTGATGGACATACCATAGGTGTAGACATAGATTCTTCTATGTGGGTAAGTTTAGAACTTAAGGCAGCTGAAACTGGAACAACTTGTTGGGCTTTTACTGTTGATATTTAAACCAAACTCAAGTAAATGGTTTGTCAACGATAGCCTGGTGTCTTCTGGTAGTTCTGTGGTCTCGCAAAATATCCTCCTAACAGAAATATTCTATTCCACTCTTGCAGCCACTCGGCTGACACCCGTCTCCATACGCTCTACCCTCTTCTACGCCTGTTGGCTTGGGTGATTGACAGAAGGTACTTAAAATGCTTTACCATTCATACCTCTACTCATTCACTATTCAGCCTCGCTCCCTCTGATTCGCACACATTAAGGCTTCTGTTTCTTTCACAAATAAGGGTTTTTATGAGTTAAATGTTGTTATGAAATTAATATAAACTACCAAGAGGCCTACTTGCTCATTTACCTGAACTAGTTTTTGACAGCTTTATAAAAACTCTGACTTATTCCTACCTGCATGTATCTGGATCAGTTTGTACCTCCATTTCATACCCACGTGTTTCCATTTCATCCCAGCCTACTTCCATTTCACATCGGTAATGAAACCATTTCGTACTCAAGTACGTAACTATTGTATATCACTCTCTTTTTACTTGTTGAAAAGCATTTAGATGAAAATTTGAAATAAATAATCGTGCAAATTAAATAAACCTCACGTTCAACTGTATATAGACGTTGTATAGATGTTTTATTATATACCCTACTTCTATTGATTGCAGTTTTCATCCTAGTTTTTGCAAGTCAAAAATGATGGAAATGACATGCAAACAAACCAAAATAACTCAAATATTTTGCATTATTTCTTGGAATCACATAGTCATAGTAGTTTTTTCCTCAAATAAGACTATAAGTAGATTACAAAAAATTGCTTTAAAACATTTGCTGTCAACACAATTATTAAACATTTCCTACCCAAAACAGTCGCATAGAAAACAACCAAATCTGCTAAAGTACAGAATGAAGAAGGAACAAAATGACCAGCACCCATCACCCCACATTCAGGTTTTAGTTTGAACTTCAATGAAATCCACAGAGGGCTGATGATGAGGCGGTATGTAGACTTTCACAGCTCCTTCTGCTTGTACTTGGTGGAAACAGCACAAAACCTGCTGGGCTGCTTCAGACTATATTCAAAGAAGCAGGATCTGACTAATTTACTCCTTGAAGGATTACAGTTCTTAACAGGTACCAAAAGTACCTTTTTATGAAACTTAAAACTAGCTTCCCATTAAGTTTTGGGTCATCCGCCAAGAAAGAAACAATATGCACCAGGCTAAAATGGTACAACGTGGGTAAATTTGCATTGACGACTGTACGTGTTCATAAAAAGACTGAAGACTTTTTCTCCTGTCATCAACAGGATGATTGTGAATATATAAAGAAATGGATATTACTTGTTTTGAACACACACTGTGATTCAGCAGGTGGTTGGCTAATTGTTAGTCATTACAATGAAAGTCATGCTTACGTTCTGTTTCTGGTTAAATAGAAAAAAAATACTTCCCTGACAACTGAAAGTGTTCCTTCAAGAAGGCTGAGGTCCCACTGTGGCTTTTAAATGTCTTCCTCGTATATTTCATAATTAGGTTGGTATTGTTAGTTTTGTGCAAATATGTAGATATCTACCGTGATGCTGCCTCACATTTATTTCAAAGCTTTCACACACTAAAAACCTCATCAAGAATGAGTCATTGCAGTTAATTTAGACCTTTGACCTTTCTGAGTGATAACAACTTTGATATCTTACACTTATCAGTCTGTTCATAATAACATGTCTGAAGTCTATTTTATAAAAAAAAAATAACAGGAAAGTTGGAGCAGTTGCTGCTATTTATAATGCTGTTTCAGATCACATGGAGGCAAAACAATGCAGAGCATGCAGGACGAAGCACACAGGTCTGCAGCAGATGACAGACGTTGACTAGAAGGATGGGGGAGGGAGAGAAAGCAGGCGTGCTCATTCAGCATGCTCCAAGGATTACAGAAACCTATTTAAAGTTCAGCGCCACGGAAGCTTCCCCATGCTAAGAGGACAGGAGGCAGATCCCAGGACGTGCAGGACGAGGCAGAGCTGCTGGGACACCAAAGAAGGCTTTTAATTTAGACTTTACAGAGACAGAGAAGACGGAGGAGGACTGATTAGTTGCATTTTAGCTGGAAAACCACAAAATACTTCCTACATTTTTTTTCCCTGCACCTCAAATAGACCAGGTAAGAAAAGCAACTTGCTTGTTTTGCTATGAGAAAACAGTTTAGCGTCACTTTTCCTGTAAAATAAGCAAAATAGCAGTGGTGGGGATTATTAATGTTAAACCTCTGCTACCAAACTAATTTAAAATGAGGTTATTTGTTGATTATTTGGTATAAAAACAAATGAGGTGTGTCAGTCGAAGGTTCCTGGTTTTCAATAATATCTCACACTGTGAGACTGTTGGGTGATCTTTTCATTAAAAACTCTCTTTGTCAAGCTTTATTCTTTAAGCCTGAATGGGTCACTTATTATTCTAGTTAACTGCCAGTAGGCAATACTGATCTTTTTTATAGATGTTTAGCTTTCGACTGTCAGGTTTAGGCAGCACCTCTCTCTTAAAAATGCAAATTTGAATGCTCTCCCTTCCTGAAAGCTGGACATGTAAACACAGACATGTATTATAGTGTTTATTCATGTAGATGAAGAGATTAATGAAACAGTGTTGGAGAGCTCAGACGCCTGCACTTCCTGCACGAGAAGCTCACACCCTCCCCAGCTTTACCCAGAGCAGAATAACTTCCTAAAATCCACACCAATGTGCCAGAAGTTTGCGACATCTGCCATTAAAGATCACCTACAAATGTTTGAAAGGTTTATTCTTGATGTAACGGATCAAACTTTGTTGCCGTTTTAATTTAATCTCTTAAGTAAATATTTTCTTTTAATAACAAACATCTATTTTTCAGAATGTACTTCCATAAACCTTTGGGTGCAAAGCATCTTTCATTGTCTTAAAAATATCTTAATGTACACATACATAAGAAACCAAGACAGTTGGTCTGAGGCATAAGCAAATGAAGGCACTTCCTAGGGCCTCCAGGCCAGCAGGGGGCTCCCAAACAAGCTTAAATTCCCACATTTAATTTGTTTCTGATGTCCCTGCTCAGATCTAGAAATGACGTCACACCTGAGTAAAGCATATTCTGGCTAGCTAGGTAGCACCAGGAAGGAACAACCACAATGGAGAGCTTTTACCATCAACCAGGCTGCTGGCCAGTTAATACACAGGAAGGATGTGTTGCTAAATATGTTCATTGAGATTGGGATGTCCACACAACTATGCGGTTGAGATTAAGTTTACATTATATTGCGTAGTATTATATTAGTTAATATTATTAAGTTCACCTGAAAATAGTCCATGGACTATTTTCAGCAGCTGCAGTATTTCACATCTTGCGGACTGTTGGTAGTTCAACAATAATACACTGAATACTTTTTTTGAAAATGGTGTCTTGTGTTGAGTCTTTATAAACCAATACACATATACATATTTAAATAAATACATTACTCTAACCTTTTTGAACCCTGCACCTAAAAATGAACCCAAGTATGAACGAACTAAATCTTGTACAAAACATAATGAAAACTAACACTACACATTAAAATAATAACTAATAAAAAATAGCAGACTCACTCTAAGAACGAATTAAAACTATCTCAATTAGAGAAAAAAAAGCCACAATGAAATAAAATGAAACTATAATGAAAAATCCAAAAGTGTGATAACCTTGGTGTGCGTTTAATTTAATACAAACAATTAGATGGGCAAATAAATAACTCCTACCTGCAACTTTTTGTGTTTTATACACACTGCTTTCTTATTGAATGTTAACTTAGGGTGTGCCAAGGACCTCTGACCTTCGTAATCAGAACTCTGATTTCAGGTAATGTTCTATTTGACTTGGCGTGGAACTATGAAAAGCCTGTATTCCTGTCTTAAAATGTATCATAAAACTTCACATACTTAACAAGTTAATCAGGAATCAGCCTACTTTAAGATTTGCTCAGCCTCAGACATTTTCCTAATCACAAGTTAAAAAACGTTTACCTCACAGTTTAAGTTTATGTAGGGTTTTGAAAACTTGAGAAACATTTTAGTTGTTATTGTATATATATATAAATAGTGTGACATTGTTATAGTCAAAATCTATTTTAGTTGTTGTAGCTTAATAATTTGTTTTACTTGTGTCTGACGTGGGCTTTCATGTTTTGTACAATGTAATGTTTGTATTAACATCTCCAACATAAACTGGCAAATTTACATAATTACCTGCAGTGGTGGTTTTTGTTATGTTAGGGAAGAACAAAAAATATATCTTATCAGTAACTTGTGCCCTAGACAAGTTTTCTATAGCTTTTATGCAGATCCAGTCAGCAGGGATTCGGCATCCCCGTGTGTTGTGTAGGCATCCCCTGCTTGCTGCTGGGAATAGGTAGACTAGATTATGTGCTCTGTGTGAGACTGCACTGCATTTTATCTTACCACAGAATCTTATTTTCTCCTTTTTATTGGCTGGGGGCTGCAGAAAGAGGCGTTTCTCCAGGTTACCGTTATTGTGAAAACCGCCCCTTATTACCTGTAGACAAGTTTTTACTGAAGTGCTGTATGATAGGCATTACTCCAAGGGTTAGTGGAAACTGTAACTGAATTTGAAGGGTAACAGTTGTAGACAGGTTGAACAGAAAGTGGCTGAACTGCTCAACAGTGTATCCTTGCAGACATGCATAAACATGTTATTAAACTGATAAAAACCTGTGACACCACTGGCACAGATCATAATCAAGCCTCCAGCCTGTGATTCCCTGGAGGGACTGCACAATTTTCAGCTCAATCAGCGAGCAGCTATTGATTAAACATGTAAAACCACATTTGTATGCTAACGCACTCATATTCATTATTATTATCTCTCCCATCGGCTCCCACCTGCCTGTTTTGTGCTTTTTCTCAACTACTTTTCTTCTTCGCTTTAATTCTGTGGTCAGTGTATATGTTTTGCCATTTGATGTTGTTTTTGCCTCCAAAATCCCAGTCCTGTGTTTTCTGCCAAACCCCCACAGCCAATCCTGGTCTGTGGCCAAAATTCCTCACCACTGACCAGGGCCTTGCTGCTCCTTGTATGTGTGTGTGTGTGTACAGAAAAATAAAAGCTCTGTATGTCCCTGCATTTTTTTAATCTTTTAAAATTAGTGCCATACATTTTGAGCCCCTTGTTTCTCAGGCAGGAGGCATAAATTCAGCTAAACATAAAGGACTCACTGTCTGTAAAGAGGATATAGTTACAGAGCCACACCTGGGTGAAACAGAGAGATGGGACATTAAACGACAGGAAAGTGAGGGCAAAAAGCAGCGTTTTACAGCTGAAAGTGATATAAATTGAAACGAGTCTCTTCTCCTCAGTGGAGAAATGTCTGTAATTTCCCATAGCAGCAACAGTTTGAAGTCTGTGTCAGTCGTCACGTCTCGAATGGAGCCGCCTCAGTGAGTCAAGCACCAGCAAACTAAATAGAGGGGGGAGAATCCCACTGCCCTCCTTAGTGTTGCAATCACACTTTAGTGTTTGTCATTAGATATCCAAATCTGTCTCTCTGTGAACAATGGGGCTCAGGGGATTAACACACTTGAAGGTTTTCCCACAGAGCAGCAATGAGGTTGGTGTTTTATTTCAGACAGCTCTGGGAGAGCTTAAATGAATCCTGATCTGATGATAAAAACATTTTAACTTAGGGAGTTTTTAAGGAGTCAGAAGCTTTTTACAGCATAAAAAGAGCAAAACTGTTTTACTTACTCCAACTAAAGAATTTACATCCCTATAGGAACAATTTTTATAGAAACAATACTATGCAGAGCAGCTTGTTGTAAGCTTTACCATTTTTCTAGCCTAAAATAAATTCGGAAACAAATGCATGAAACTCTCCCTTCCTATCTTAATGTAAAAGCAAGCCTCTAATCATTTTCTTGTCATTTGCATCTGCCTTTGTGGTTTTTTTATGTGTTGTGACTTAAACAATATTTTAGGCTCAATTTGTAGCTGAAGATTTTGTGTCTAGCAATTGCAGTAGAGTAGATTTGTGAGCATAGCGTTTGTCCACAAGGACTATGCAGGCCAAAATCTCTCATATGTACTTGAGTGCAAGGATCTGCCAGCCATTTGTGATTAAACAGAAATTAAACAGAAATTCAATTACATACATTTTAGTTTGACGCTAGTTATAGTTCAATACAGTCAAATTTAGGAAGAAACCTCCAACAGAATCTAATATGAACGACCATCTGCCCCGACTGACTAGGGGTTGAGAGGACACAGCAGACACATAAACACAGACCCTTTATGTGGTAAGATTTAGTCAATGTTAAGAAAAAGTACACCAAGTTGATGGTGGCAGTACCACTGTTAGTGGAGCAGCTAAACAGCTAAGGTCTGAGCCAGTGGTACAACCTATAGGGTACAAAGCAGGGTTAAGTGCATCATCTATGGTGAGAGAACATGAAGTTATTTGCAGCAATAGGTAAACCAATGGCCCCTTTCAAAGAGGGGGCGCTGTTAAACACAGAAACATTGAGGCCAGTGTAGCTTCTATGGGGGGGGGGACCATAATACAACAGAAGCCACAAACAATGCATCTGTCTACATTAAACATTAAGACACTAAACAAACTTGTTCATAAACGGTTGCTGTACAACACTATGCATACCAAAGATTTTATGCGATGCAAACCACCAGAAGGGCAAAAAAACTGTTTATTTCTGCATCTTTCCCAATCTTTTACACACTTGGAGACCATTTTGGATTTTGAGGTTGGGGGTAGCTCTGCTTTTCAAGTTGAAATTCTGATTTTAGGGAGCACTCTCTTGATTTTAATGATCCGGTAATTCTGAGCTCATCCCCCAAAATGTCGTGGCTGAGCTGACCCAAAGATAGGATGAGTAAGGACAAATGTGCGCTGGCTTTATGTGCAGAGCTACAGAAGCACTTTTATTGTTTTCTGGTACTGTGGACAGAAATATGGCAAAGCTTTACGTCACACTGACCTAGCCTACCACCAAATGGCTTGATGGCTGGTGGACTGTGACCTGAGCCTCACTCTAATTTTACAATGGGTCCTGACCACCTCTCGTTAACTTATGCTTAGATTGAGCTCCTTTCTTTTTAATTCTTCTTATTTCAATAGGCACTGAACTATTGTAATTGATCAAGTGTTAAATGTTTGCTGCAAATTAGTGTTTGGGACAAGCTAGCCAGGCAAGGGAGTATGCCAATGTTACAAATGTTACAGTACTTTGGTTTTTTTAAGCTACTGACTGTTCATAAATGTCTGCGATGGACTGGCGACCTGTCCAGGGTGTACCCCGCCTCTCGCCCATAGACTGCTGGAGATAGGCACCAGCTTCTCCGCGACCCACTATGGAAAAAGTGGTAGAAAATGACTGACTGACTGTTCATAAATGTCACATACAACCTCGATAAAAAATATTTAAAAAAATGCATCATATGAGCTCCTGGAATAATAATTAACCTAAAAAACAAACTGAAATAGTTTGGATTTTAGTTATGATTCACTGGAAAACATTCTGTATCAAACCATGTGTCCAGTCATGTAATTGTTAGTTTATTACCTCATTTTGACTGGTACCTACATGCAGAAATGGTCCAAAAATCTTTCTATTGTTATGTAACAGTTAACGTCCCTGCAGACTATGAAAGGAAACTAGAAAAACCTCATCTCCTTCATGTGGCCCCATTTCTAATGACCCGTTTGTTAACCTAATTAGACGAAAATAAAAAAAGCCACTTTGTGTCTAAAAGCAAAGGCAGCTCTGTGTTATACCTGACCACATCGTCTTCAGTTCTGTTCTGGTCAGAAGCACAAACATTCCTGACTGGATGTTGTAAAACTAAATGTTAAAAAAAGCTCATGTCAAGAAAAAAAGCTAAGATAATTATTTTATCCTGCAGATATGTGGACCTGTCTGCATGTTTTAGCTGGGACACGTTTACATCACGTCGCCTCAGTGTAATCTGTGGCTGACTGTTACTGGGTAGTTGATCCGTTCCTTGAAGTGCATTAGAGCCGCTGACGTCCCTCAGTCAGGATTATGGAGCAAGCGGGATGACAGCAAAGATGTTGCTGGGCCACACAGCCATTCAGTGATACTGTCAGCTCACATTAAGCTACCGTGGCTCTGAAGTGCAGCATCATAATCCCATTAAACGGTGACTGGGTGACGAGACGAGGAACTGTGAGCGGAACTGCAGGCAGATAAAGCTGCTTTAATATGAGCTGGAGAGGAAGTGAAAGTCACTGCTGGGTTCTGGTTATTAGTGCTTTTATGCTCATGTTTGTTCATTTTTCTCTGTCCTCAGACTGCTCGGTCATGGGTGTGAAAATGCTGCAGTGTTTTCCTTTCTACAGACGCTGCAAAGAGCGCTGCAAGGGCAGGGAAGCCCCCCCAGCAGCAGGTGGGAAAACAGTTCCTGTGCTTTGCATAAGTACTTAAACTATTTTACATTTTGTCAGGGTAATACAGGATTTTATGTGATACACCCTCACAAAGTAAGTAGTAGTAGTAAACAGCATTAATCTGTGAAGCAGCCAAGAAACTCTGAAGGAGATGCAGAGATGCAGAGCTCAGGTGGAAGAATCTGGTAACAGGACAACCATTGAAGTCAAAATCCCTTTTTAAGTTTGCCACAGTTTATGTTGGAGGCACGGCAAACAAGTAAAAAAGATGCTCCGGTTACATGACACCAAAAAAAACGACCTAGCCCATCCAAGACACTTTATAAGAAGAAATTCACCATTCGTTATGGAAAATTCTGTTGTTAGCATCATGATATGGGAATAGTTTTCTACAGCAGGGAAACGAAAACTAGTCAGAGGTATTGGGAAGATGGCTGGAGCTAAATGAAGGCAAAATCCTGGAAGAAAATGGTGAAAAAACAAATGGTGAGAAAATAGATGAAAGCATATTTATGGATTAGGATGGGCCAGTGGAAGTCCAGACCTCAGACAAAATGAAAATATCTAAAAATATTTGAAAACTGATCACAGATACTCTCTTTTCAGTTTGACTGAATTTGAGCTACTTTGACAAGAATGGGCAAACATTTCTGTTTCCAGATGTGCAAACTGGTAGACACGTACCCCAAAAGAGAGAGGGGTGCTTCTACAAAGTGTTGACTCAGGGGTGCTGAAATCAAAATGTATGGGACACTTTCAAATTATTCATAAAAACTTTTGAAAACCATGCAGCATGTTTCTTTTCACCTACATAACATGTTGATCATCAACTTACAATCCCATTAAAATACACTGAAGTCAGGGGCTGCAAAATGACAAAATGTAAAAAAAAAAAATCAACATGTATGAATACTTTGCAAGGGACTGTTTACATACAATATTAGATGCAAACATACAGACTGAAAGACTGAAATATTTTTTCTGATGGTCAATCTTTTTCCCTCACAGTTCCCACAGAGGAGACGAAGCCTCGCCTGTCTTCCACAACGTCCTGGAGCAGCGAAAGCGAAGGAGTGGGGAGCCTCAGCCGTGGCTCCCAGATCTATTTCTCCACCAAGGCCAGGCTGTCCTTCAGACACCAGCTGGACAGCAACATCAACGCAGTGGACGCCACCTACTGAGCAGAACAAAGGACTGCAGAGGACGCCAACAGACTCCATTACATGTTCCCCCAGGCCTGCGAGTTGAAGAGGATCATCTTCAACTGTGAGCCTCGCTTTGCCCTGGTCTCTTGTGCTTGTCGAACACTGAGAGCTCTTGACATTTTGAAATGTTCAGTAAGTCAGAGAAAAACTGACTGATGTCTCAGCTTAACACTGAAGAGAGTGGACTTATTCTATAAACCGACAGACTGATGAGAGAGCAGAAGAAGACATACAGGGGTTAGACAATGAAACTGAAACACATGTCATTTTAGTGTGGGAGGTTTCATGGCTAAATTGGACCAGCCTGGTAGCCAGTCTTCATTGATTGCACATTGCACCAGTAAGAGCAGAGTGTGAAGGTTCAATTAGCAGGGTAAGAGCACAGTTTTGCTCAAAATATTGAAATGGACATAACATTATGGGAGACATACCAGAGTTCAAAACAGGACAAATTGTTGGTGCACGTCTTGCTGGCGCATCTGTGACCAAGACAGCAAGTCTTTGTGATGTATCAAGAGCCACGGTATCCAGGGTAATGTCAGCATACCACCAAGAAGGACGAACCACATCCAACAGGATTAACTGTGGACGCAGGAGGAAGCTGTCTGAAAGGGATGTTCGGGTGCTAACCCGGATTGTATCCAAAAAACATAAAACCACGGCTGCCCAAATCACGGCAGAATTAAATGTGCACCTCAGCTCTCCTGTTTCCACCAGAACTGTCCGTCGGGAGCTCCACAGGGTCAATATACACGGCCGGGCTGCTATAGCCAAACCTTTGGTCACTCATGCCAATGCCAAACGTCGGTTTCAATGGTGCAAGAAGCGCAAATCTTGGGCTGTGGACAATGTGAAACATGTATTGTTCTCTGATGAGTCCACCTTTACTGTTTTCCCCACATTCGGGAGAGTTACGGTGTGGAGAAGCCCCAACCTGGCCACTATCCTGCAAGAAGAATGGCTTAAAATCCCTCTGACCACTGTGCAGGACTTGTATATGTCATTCCCAAGACGAACTGACGCTGTATTGGCCGCAAAAGGAGGCCCTACACCATACTAATACATAATTGTGGTCTAAAACCAGGTGTTTCAGTTTCATTGTCCAACCCCTGTAGTTGTTTACAGCTTTCTTCACCAACAAGTGCATTACTTTTTTCATTCAAGTTTTTTATTCTGCTATTTGTGTTTTTGACATTTGTGGGTGATAAAATAAAAGCATGTTTCAACTTTCTTCATCATATATCAACTGACTTTAGAACAGTCTATCTTTAAAAAGCCCCCAGAAGCAGAGATTGTAACACTATCATGAGTAATTCATAGGACAAACATTACCTTTTCCCGGTACTAGTTTAGCTTTCTAAACCCACAAGTTATAGTGAATTGCTAATAAAATGAGAAGCATTTTTTGTTTGTTAGAGAAGACAATAATTCTAGAGATTAGTCATAAAAATATTACTGCAACTGTTTTAAGTAGTGTTTTGAAACGGATGAACTGAGCCACATCGCAACTTTACTGTGTACTGTCTAAACCTTCCCTCCTTTCAACATTTTCACATATAAAAGGCGTTTAATACTAAGTTTGTTTTACTGTACTGACCTACAATGAACTGACATAATGATATGTGTGGTCATAATTCCCTCATCGACTGCCTAATCAATGAAATTCTGATCTCCAGTGTTCTGGCAACAACATTTATAATAAAAAGTCTGCTTTTTTATCAATAGTCAGCCTGATGTTTTTTATATTTATTATACAGCTTCAGTGAGAAGTTTACATTCACTCACCTTGGGCAATAAAGTCACTCGCTTTAGGCGGCGTTTTCTTTTTTCCAGTCTGGACTTAACAATCGGCAGCGGTGGATTAGAAGAACATCACTTCGGTACAGAAGATTTCAATTTCTCTAAGCCACACATGGTCAAAACTAAACATATAGGCTCTTATATATTGACCGCCGTCCCCCACACACTGACTATATTGTTTTTTTCATAATTCTGGTTGCATATTTTATTAATCTTGATCTGCTGTGGACCACTTCTGGTTCCTAGCAACCACCATTTCTCAAATCCTGAGATGGTCCTCATACATAGACAATGTTCAGAAGAAGGCCCAGCAGAGACTGTACTTCCTGCAGCAACTCAAGAAGTACAACCTTCCGCAGGAGCTGCTGGTCATCTTCTACACTGCCATCATTGTCTGTCCTGTCTTCATCCATCTCACTGTGGTTTGGCTCATCCACAAAACAGGACAGGTCCAGACTGCAACGAATAATCAGGTCTGCAGAGAGAATCATCAGGGCTGACCTTCCCTCTATCCAGGACTTAACAGGTCTAGGGTCAGGAAAAGGGCAGCTAAAATCTCTGCAGACCCCACACACCCTGCACACAAACTGTTTAGGCTTTTACCTTCAGGCTACAGAGCACTGTCTGCTAAAACCAGCCGCCACAGAGACAGTTTCTTCCCCCAGGCTGTATCTCTGATGAACACCTGACAGTCAGAGTTTCAGAACAACACCATGCATACTTGGACTGATCTCACATTATATTCTATTGCAAAGTCACTTGTGTATATATGACCATCTAAAAGGTATCTCTCATTTAGTTTTATTTAAATAAAAAAACAATTCTACACTGAGAGCAAAGTGTACTGGAGTCAAATTCCTTGTTTGTGTGCCCAAACTTGGCAATAACACTGATTCTGATATGAAATGGCAGTTTATTTATACTGGTTGGTTTTCAAGTACATACATAGCTATTAAACTTGTCTACAAATCCTCAGCAGGGTTGATGTCAGGGCCGTTCCACAAGCTTAAGGCTGGCCTCTTTTATCCATTCAAAAACCAGTTTTTATGTGTGTTCGTGATTATTTTCCGGCTAGCTCACGTAACTCTGCTTAGGTCTCAATCATCTGACCTAAAATGACACCCAACATTTAAAGAAGATTGGTTAGGGCTGCACAGTGGCGCAGTTGGCAGCACTGTTGCCTTGTTCTCACTGGGCACTCCGGCTTCCTCCCACAGTCCATGAACATGCCTGTCAGGTTAATTGGTCTCTCGAAATTGCCCTTAGGGGTGAATGAGTGTGTGCATAGTTGTTTGTTTGTCTGGAGAAATGTTATAGGCAGAAAAAGACAAGGATTGAGTTGTTCGCCCACAATTACAACAAAAATATTTAACAGAGTCAATGTGAGACTTTCAAAGGTGGACAATGCACAAAGTGAATGGAATATTGAAAGGAGAACTACCCCAAGTTTTTTAACTTCACCTAAAATCAACAACTAGATGTTCAGAATAGATAAAACAAGCTTAAGCTTCTGGAATGGTCTTCTTAACCCTTCAATTTAAGACCCTTGTCTGTGTCAAGAAATAAACAAATTTAAATGAACTCCCAGGAAAGAACAAATCCTGCCACAAACAGTATTTATATACCCAACCAGAACTAAGCCAAAGGTTAGTTAATGGCTACAGAGGTTGTATGGTCTTGGTTTAACTTGGTACATAAAGAACATAAATCTTAGTGGGGGTGTATGTATTAATGTGGGCCTCTATGTATGATTTCCATCTTGTGCGGATTAAAGAAAATCCACAATTTAAACTTGAGCACCCAAATCTTGCTTTAAAAAAAAAAAAAAAAAAAAAAAAAACTCACAATTTTATTTAAAACCCAAAATTAACATGAAATATTTGGCTTACATGGAAAGTTTGCACCCAAGTAGCAAAAAGTCATCTCTCCACATTGTTTAAATATTTCTTAGGCAAAACAGAGACGATGCATCTTGTTCCAAAATATTTATTAAAAAAAAATATTCACAGGTATAAAATCTGTCCAAAATGGTATGCCGGCTGATTTCCTCACTGTGTGTGGGGCTTGGAGATGACTCCGTCTGGATATCGCTGCTTAAACCGGGCCACAACCTCTGGATCCAAGAGATGAATGCCGTCAAGCTGGTTTCCCAGAGTTATCCTGGACAGAAAGTGAGAAAGCCAACATTTAGAAGTCCATTCAACAGAATTAAGCAGGATTCCAACATATTTTACATTTCAGAATTCCAGACTCACCTTTCAGCATATTTTTGGCAGATTATTTAACATTCTTGACACTTGACAAATCATGAAACACTGAAACTAGAGGCCAATTCAGCAGTATGGTTTGAGGTTATTTCACTATGACAAGGCCTCTAGACCGACTTAGATCAGGTCTATTTAAAACTTTTTCCTTTTTTAAGCACCGTATGTTTTTAAAAACT